>JAJIYU010000367.1:0-55300 GCA_030144865.1 Tinospora cordifolia
GCACCCAAAATTTCTTAAAATCTTTGAAATTAATTTTCACTTGACTTATTTCATTTAATTTCCTCAAACTTATTTATCTTTAATTATTTGACAAAATTTTGGGGTATTACATAGTAAGTACAAGGATGTGTTTCCAAACGACTTACCCAGATTACCACCTACTAGAGAATTAGAATTCAAGATTGAACTTTGTCCTGAAACCAACCTTATAGCCATACCTCCTTACAGAACGACATCAGTCGAACTAATCGAGTTAAAATCTCAAGTCAACGAACTCCAGGAGAAAGGCTTTATTAGGCTAAGTAAATCACCTTAGGGAGCTCCTGTACAGTTCATGAAAAAGAAGGATGGTTCCATGAGACTATGAGTCGACTACCGGAAGCTGAACCAAGCCACAGTGAGTACCCTCTACCGAGGATCAATGACCTATTTGATCAATTGAGAGGAGCCACTCATTTATCAAAGATTGATCTTAGGTCAGGTTATCATCAATTGAGAATTAAGGAGTCGGACATATATAAGACAGCCTTCAGAATGAGATACGAACATTTTGAGTTAACCGTGATGCCCTTTGGTTTGACCAATGCCCCACAACATTTATGGATTTAATGAATCGAGTGTTTAGACAATACCTTGACCAGTTTGTGGTGGTATTCATGGACGACATCCTGATTTACTCAAGGACAGAAGTTGAACACTTGAAACACTTACGAATAGTGTTGGAGACCCTTAGAAGACACCAATTATATGCCAAGTTTAGCAAGTGTGAATTCTGGATGAAGATGATCAAGTTCCTTGGCCATGTAGTGTCAGAGAAAGACATTTTTGTAGATCTAGAGAAGGTGGAGGCTGTCATGAATTGGAAGCAGCCAAAGACAGTTACAAAGATCAGGAGTTTCTTAGGCCTAGCTGAATACTACAGAAAGTTAATCCAAGATTTCTCTAAACTAGCAGAACCTATGAACAAGCTAACCATGAAGGGAGTTAAGTTCAATTGGGATGAGAAGTGCGAACAGGCATTCCAAGAACTAAAGAAGAGATTGACTACAGCCCCTATCCTAGTCACTCCAACCCACAACATTACATTTACCCTTTATACTGATGCATCACTGAGTGGACTGGGAGTAGTATTGATGCAAGAAAGACAAGTAGTCGCTTATGCCTTGCCATAGCTAAAGGCCCATGAGAAGAACTACACTACTCATGACCTAGAGTTAGCAGCCATTGTATTTGCCCTAAAAATTTGAAGACACTACCTTTATGGTGAAAAATTTGATCTATTTTTAGATTATAAGAGCTTGAAGTACATCTACCTAGAAGGAGTTGAACCTTAGGCAACAGAGATGGATGGAGTTCTTAAAAGACTATGATTTTCAACTACACTACTATCTGGAGAAGGCCAATGTAGTAGCTGATGCCTTGAGTAGGAAGTTCAGCAAACAAGAGGAAGAGAAAGGCCAGATGTACCAGTTGATTGATGACTTTAGGCTGGGTGTGACTCTAAATGAAATGCAAGCCAACCTCTACACTATGTCTTGCGAACCAGATCTTATGCACTAGATTAGGGATGAACAAAGGCAAGACAAATGGATTACCTATCTGATCGAAGGAGTTACACAAGGAAAGCATGTTGGCTTTAGGTTAGATGCTGATAATATCCTAAGGTTCAGGGAAAGGATATGTGTACCTTAGAATGGACAGAGTAAGCATACCATACAGGATGAGGCTCATCAAACCAAGTACATGATGCATCTAGGTGGAGATAAGATGTACTAGAATATTAGAAAGGCTTCCTAATGGAGAGGGATGAAAAGAGACGTAGCTAAGCATGTTTCTAAATGCTTAGTCTGTCAACAAATAAAAGCAAAACACCAAAAACCCTTTGGCTTGTTACAACCACTCCCTATCCCTGAATGAAAGTGGGATAACATTGCCATAGATTTTGTTAGTGGTTTGCTCAGGAATCAAAAGGGAGAGGATATTTTTTAGGTGATTGTGGATCGCCTCACCAAAATGGCTCATTTCTTGCCAATCAAATCTACAGACCAAGTCAATAAGCTAGGAGAACTATAAGTGAAAGAGATAGTAAGGTTGCATGGTGTGCCCAAGACTATAGTATCTGACCGAGACTCTCGTTTCACTTCTCAATTCTGGCAGAGCCTGTAGAAGGAGTTGGGGACTAAAATTACTATGAGCACTGCTTTTCATCCTCAGACAAATGGGCAATCTGAGAGAGTTATCCAGACCTTAGAAGATATGTTGAGATCTTGTGTTCTGGACTTTAAAGGAAATTGGAGCAAGTACCTACACTTAGTAGAGTTTGCCTATATAGTAGTTACCATGCAAGTATCAAGATGGCTCCATATGAGGCTCTATATGGAAGGCCCTACAGATCACCAACCTGTTGGGCCGAACTTGAAGATCATGTTCTTACTGGGCCAGACTTGGTGGAAGAAATGAATAACCAAGTCAAACTAATACGAAAGAGGTTGGCTACAGCTCAAAGTCGTTAGAAAAACTAAGCTGACAAGAGAAGGAGACCCCTAAAGTTTCAAGTAGGGAATATAGTATTTCTAAAAATTAGACCTCAGAAGGGTATTAAGAGGTTTGGATTTAAGGGTAAGTTGTCACCGAGATTTGTTGGACCTATTGAAATACTTAGGAGGATTGGGGAATGTGCTTACGAGTTGGAGCTACCAAACTGGATGACCTCAGCCCACAATGTGTTCCATGTTTAAATGTTGAGAAATTACAGACCAAACCCTTCTCACATCATCCATTGGGAAGAGGTAAATGTTCAAGAGGACGCCACTTATGAAGAAGCAGCAATTAGAATCCTTGATCACAAGGTGCAAAACCTGAGAACTAAGAACATTCTCTTAGTTAAGGTACTGTGGAAACATCATGGAATGGAAGAGGCTACCTGGGAGTTGGAAAGCGAAATGAAGACCAAGTACCTACATCTATTTACTAGGAACCCATGAATAAGTACAAATTTCGAGGACAAAATTCCTTTTAAGGGGGGTAGAATGTAACACCTATGAATTTTGTACGAATTTCAAATAAAATATTTTGTTTCCAAGTATAGACTATGTATACTGTAAAGTATGAAATAAATTAAATTAATTAGAAAACCTTGACATCTGATAATTAAAAAAACATACATACATACATACATACATATATATATATATATATATATATATATACACACACAGATATTTGAATTAGATAAATGCAAGTATATAAAAATAATTGTTATGGTGGTAATAATAATAATAATAATAATATTATTATTATTATTATTATTATTATTATATAATATGTGTATGGATAAAACGTGGGTGCTAAAATAATATCATATTATAAGAGTATAGAAATATATACATAATATAATGTAAGTGTAAATGTTTAACATTTTTTTTAATAAAAATGTTGTATGCGTATATTTATCTATTATAAGTATAACATTACTTAAGTATGAATTTATAATATTATTATATAAATTATTGTATGTGTAATAGTATAAAATTATAGAAATGTAAATTGTAATATTTACTTATAACATTCTATACGATGTATGTATATGTAATTATTTATTAGTCAAATTATTTAATAAATTGTGATTAGCAAATATATATTGTTTAACAAGTTTGAATGGCATTTAGCAAGTCCCTTTTAATTAAAAACAAAGGTATATCTTTCTAAAATATTTATTTTTAATTATCTATGAGTAATATTTATTTTTAATGAGTTTCCAAATACATACCTTTCTAAATATCTGTTCTTAATCACGGATCAAACATTTTAAAAATATATATATAAATAAATAGAAAGTAATTTGCAAATTCGGATACTATATGTATATAGCATAAACCATAAAAAAATTCACACGAATTCGTACGATCGCACGCATGCACCAAGAGATGCACGATTTCGGCGATCTGACCGAAATTGTGCAGCCAGGATTGACAGATCGAAACAAAAAAAAATAGAAAGAAATAGAAAAATTGAGAAAAATGGAAAGAAAATTCCAAAAAAAAATTGAAAAAACCCTAAAAGTCTATTATTTGAACTTGAGTCGCCAAAACCCAATAAAAATAGAAAATTTCTATTTGAAAAATTTTCAAAGTTACTAATTTTCACTCCCCTAAACTCTACACAAAGGACCCCTAGTGCTCATATTCTTTTCATCCGAAATCAAGAGCATACTAGTCCCTCTTAACTCTCTCTGACCTTCTTCTTGGCAATCCCCTCAGTTCTTGAGTAATCTTGAACTGTTTTTGAGTGTTTTTTAGAGTTTTTGAGCATTTAGAAGCTTTGGAGTAACGGAACTCTGCTGGATTTTAGAAGTGTGCAAAAGTGATTTATATCTAAGGTGGAAGTGATTTCTCAAACCCCGATTCTACTTCTTCAGTTTAATACCATGTTCATGCATATTTAAATTCAGTCTGGTGTGCTTATTATGTTTGAATAACATGTTTTATTTATTTTTTAAGAAAAAAATAAATTTTAGATTTGCATGTATACCATGAAATCATGTCTTGATTAGATTACATATGTTTAGATTTATTTTAAAACATGATGCATACTAAGTCTTTGCTTTCATGTTTTGAATGTTTATATGTTGAAATTATTGTTATTTATTTTCCTTGAGCATGATTTATTTATGATTCATAATTATGAGATTTAATGAAAGATGTTGAGATTAAGAACCACGTACTGTCACAGTGAACATGAGGGTCACTGTGGGTGTTCTTTACATGTGATTAGTTCACATGGGTTATGTCTCAAAATACTTGGAATATGGGTTAGGCCCTAAGTCCAATGAAATTTAACAAAAAAATATCTTTTCACTCAAGGGAGGTATTTTGATAAAGAACATCAAGGGCTTTGAAACCCTTTCAATCTAATTTAGAACTATAAACAAAAATGTTGTTTGAAATGCCTAATGATTTACAAGTGTTTGAATTTGAATGTGTTATTAATGCTGAATTAGTAATTTAGTGGTTTTAAAAAAGATCCACTAGTCTATATGCTCACCCCTTTTTTATTTTTCAAGAAATTTAATTACATGAAGACCATGAATATTAGTTAAATTCTTTTTTCTTATTATTTAGAAAGTTTCTAATTTCTATGTAAGGGCATGTTGCCCAAGTTTTGAATTTTCTGCTATAATATTTTTCTTCAAGTTTGAGTTATGTGATCAATTTTATTCAATTGATAGAGTTATGAATTTCTTTTATTTCTTGTATTATTGCCTTATTAAATTCTTAAATTGAGTTATGTACTCTTAAATACAAATAAGGCATAAAATAATTGAAATAGAAAGTCAAGTAATATACTTATAAAGTAACACTGGCCCGGCCTGCCTTATGGTAAAGTCCAAATTGAAAGTCTCGGGGGTTGGGGTGTTACAAAGCCACTTGTCTTTTCTTTGTTCTTCCCTGATCTGATGTAGTAAATCTAGTTGGCAACACATGCTATTGTTTGTCATTCAAGGTCATGCCAAACCTAAAGTCTTTGGTTTACTGGTATTTTCGTTTAAGGTTGAAAATTCTTTGGTAACATCCTGCCTCTAACTTAGTAGACGTGACCACACGACAGGCCTTGGGATTGCTGCTTTAAGTAACTAACACTTTCTTTCTATTTTAACATTTAAAATATATCCACAAAAGCTCTTAAGGGAATTAATTTCATTAATTGGAAAAATTTAGGTACAAAGCCTTACTCAAGACAAAATTTGTAAATGCTAACATATAACAATTTTTTTAAATAAAAGGCTAATCAAGTTCTCCTAATATTGTTATACTAGGGTCTCTAAGGTAGGTCTTGATCTTCTTGAGCCTCAACAGTAAATAGTCTAGCTTGGTTCTGCCCACGACCCTGATTTTGCCCCTAGTTGGCATTTTGTTGTTGTTGTTTACCATAAAAACGATCATTCTGACCTCTTCTCTGAGTTTTCTGTGGCTGAGGAGCCTGAGCAGGTGCAGTCAAGTAATTTCTTGCTTTATGACCCTTCTACCTACACACATAGCACATTCCCTGCTTCTTTGTTTATTCTTCTAGTTCATCTTTATTTTGCCCCTGTTTTAGGGTTTGTGGTGCCTTTTCACCACTTTTTTTTTCTGGGCTTCTAGGTTCTCTATTTCATTACTAAGCCTTTTGTTCTTTCCTCTCAACCTCTGTTCTAAGTTGAGTTCATGCTTTAGGATCTCTACATGTCTTAAGCTTAGAGTCATGATCACTTTGCAGATCTCAATCTTGAGACCCTAAGTAAACCTATTAGCCTTCATCCTCTCCACCCAGATCAGTTCTTGAAAGAACTTGGCTAGCTCAATAAATTTCTTATCGTATTCAGTCAAGGTGAGATCTCTCTAATTGAGTTATAAAAAATGTTCATGTAGCTTTCTTACCGCCTCCGAGAAGAACTTGTCATGGAAAATTTTCTTGAATTCTTCCTAGTTCATCTTGAAACAATGTTTGGCCATTGCCACCCTTCTTGAAACCATCAGTATTTGTTTCATCAAATGTTCGTACTATCATGACTCTAGATTCAATTTATAGGTTCTCTATCCATTAAGTGGCCTAAAAGTTCTTCTTCTAGGTTCTTTTCATGCATGGGTACAAGATTTGGTCTCAAAGTAAATAAACAGTAAAACATGCATGTCATACATTCATACAATCAAACTAGCACAATAAGGTTTCAAGCTTCTACCTAAACTTATAGGTTCAAGTGTTTCATACTACTCTACCCCTTCTACTTAGGCTTTTACCCAGAATAGAGCTGTGCCCAAACAATTTGGCAAATTGTTCAATAACTAAGGTTCTCAAGCCAACTATACTCCACCGTTTCATACCAGCGAGCACAGAGAAACCCATTCTGCCAGATTTACCAATCATTCACCACACATGGTCCATCATTCTCCGAGTCCAGGCTTCCTCCATAGCCTCGAATTCCTATGCATCTCATATTACATAGAAACTGAAAGATATAGAAGCTTCCCAGTCTCGTGTCCTGATCAAACAATTTTGTATTTTCACACAAGTTTCAGTCTGTAGCCCATGTCTTAAAGATTTATGCTTTTGATCCACTGTGCCACCCATGGCTACACCACGTTTCTATCTAGGGTCGTTCCTCTGAACCTAGGATTCAATCTGGTTGACTTACAACCTCTGTCTAGTCATAATACCACCTTTAGCATCTTTTTTGACTTCTAATCAGTTTCTTGCCTTAATTTTTCACCTTCTAATTTTCTTTACATAGAAAGTAAGGTCGTTCTTCAACTCAGACTATTTGTATAAGTTTGTGGGACAACCTCCAGATTGGGCGACAAGACCGAAGTATGCTTAGCAATCACTTTTTAAGGCTTGATAACCCACCTACCTTTCAACATTTAGCTTTACTCGGGACAAGGCTTACCCACTATCAGCTCAACTTGTAGTATTTGTATCCAAACAAAATATTTCAAAAACCTATCTTTCCTTTTTTAAAACACTTTTTAAAACATTTTTTAATTTCAAAAATAGAAGGTAGGGCATTCAAGATTCGATTTAATTCCAAGTGAAACCCTAATTTGATCTTCTAATTCTTGTCAAACAACTAATATTTGACTTTCTAATTCTAGCCTAATCAACACATGTCTAGGTTTGACTTTCTATTATTTTTGCCCAAGGCACCTAAAGCATAGGTTCTAATACCACCTTTGGTATCAGATGAAACTTTCTAATTTTTTTGCCCAACAACTAATGCCTAGGCTCTGATACCACCTTCTGTATCAGAGGAAACTTTCTAATTTTGTCCTAACAACTAATGCCTAGCCTCTAATACCAACTTTGATAGTAGAGGAAACTTTCAAATTTTGGCCCAACAACTAATGCCTAGGCTCTAATACCACCTTTGTAACATCCCAACCCCCAAGAGATAGGTTTAAGCTCAACCACAAGGTGGGTTGGGTCCAATATTACATTTATAAGTACACAACTTGTATCTCAATTCCTTCATTCTAACACTTATTGAAATACTCATAAATACACTTCCATTTAGTTTAAAATTCAAAAAGATAATACAAGTGAACAAAAGAAAACTTTAAACTCTTTATTTATAAAATAATGAAATACATTATTGAATTCATATAATGAAAAGAAAGAGTACATAACTCTAAAATTTAAAACAAAAATTCAGTGAAAGTCTTTATTCAAAACTTGGGCAATATGCCCTTACATAAAAACTTTCTAAAAATAGACTTTATAATCCCTTAGCAAGCTTGATCATGCATTTCAAATTCCTGAAAAATAAAAGGAAGGTGTGAGCACATAGCCCAGTAGATCATTCATCAAACTTCTAATTTATTAATTCAAATCAAAAGTACATCCAATCTCAATCACTTCACTTACAAGCATTAAGCATTTCAAACAATATCTTGTTAGTTTTGTATATTTGACCAAAAGGGGTTTTTAATCCCTTGATGTTCTTCATTAAAATACTCCCATTCTGGGATGGAATGACAATTCATCTTGCCACATTCCATTGGAAATAAAGATCACATGTCCACATTTCAAGTATTTTAAAACACATCCACACTAAGTATATGCAAAGAACACCCATAGCATCACTTAGACTACTATGATGGTACATGGTTTTTATCTTTACTTTCTCATATTTAATTTCAAATAAATAGGAAACAAGATCATAATAATTAATGTCAAAATTTAGATAATCAAGAGCACATGGAAAACATACATGACATGCTTGAAAATTCAAAATAAGCCTAAACATGGTTTTCGAGTATGTTATGCTATCATATATGAATTAAAATATGAAAACAGGTTAAATGAAAAATAAAACTTGATCAAACATGCTTCAAATTGAAATATAAACATGCTGAAAACTGACAAACATCAATATATTAAAGACTTGAACTAGTAAAGAAGGAGTTCTAGAAATCCCCTCCACCTTAATCAAAGTTTCTTTTGAATCTGGCAGAGGTTCCCCTTATCTACCACTTCTAAAACTTCAAGAACTTTTAACCACCAACAAAAAATACTTCAACAACTCTCTAAAATACTAAAATAAGAACTCACACAAGAGAGAAAAGAAGGTGAGAAGAGGTGCTAAGAAGAGGGCAAGAACAAATAAAGAGGGAAGTGTCAACTCTTTGCTTTGGGATGAGATGAAAGGGAACAAGGGGGGTTTATATAGATTTTCATGAGAGCATATGGGACGTCCTAGGGCAGCCTTGGGCAGCTCACAAAAATTTGGGCAAGTTTCTATACATAAAGGGGATGGTTTGCATAAAGAGGGCAAGTGTGCTCATGGTTGGCAAGTGGGACCAATATGGCTTTCTAATTCAAAAGATATGAGTACAATCTTGTTTCCTAACTATGTTTGAATACAAAAGTGGTTTAAATCATATTCTAATTAAAATGGAATGTCCCCTATGTGTTCATGGAAACTTTCTTTTTTTTTTCCTTGCTTGCTCATCATACAATTTTACACAAGGAATATTTTCCCATTTTCTTATTTCTTGGACATCAAGAATGGGTGTACAATATCAAATTTGAGGGGACACGATAATAGTCAAAGATGCTCATCTTGGTTCCAAGAAACCATATAAATATGGTTGCTCACATGTGTGCACACACACATGTATGTGGTTGGGCCAATTTTGGCTTAAGTGGGTGTGGGTGTACACAATCAAGTGGGGGTGGCCATGAAGGTTCACAAAAATCAAATAAAAACTAATATCTCCTTATTTACATAGAATTATGATTTATATCTTATTGTTCTGGAATCACATGAACCTAATGCAAATTTTAAGGCATCATTTGGCCCTAGGTGATTTTCCTTCAAAAACTTTCCTTATTTAAGACCCACTGAGGTCATTAGGCAAATGAAAATCTAAATCTTGGCCAATTTTTTTGATTTTTGGATTTGATTCATTTTGTTAATTTATGTCATTCCATTTTGTTTCAGGTCATTTCAATCCCCCCCAAGTACTCTAATGACAATTTTTTCTAATTTGGACCCCTTGAAGGGTATTTAGCAAATGAAAACTCTAACCTTGACTAATTGTTTTAATTTTCAGATATGTCGTCCAATTAGTTGATTCATGTCATCTTACTTCATTTCAAGTTGTTTTGGGTCCCTAAAGGTCACCAAATGAGACTTTCGAAAAACCTGCCATATTTAGCCCTGAAATGAATCTGGTTTCATTTTGCACCCAATTTCACTGAATTGATCTTGAATTTTATTTAATTAAATATGGAGTTTTTAGGGCATTAGAGTTTTATTTAATACAATTCTTTTTTATTATGAATGACAAGATCTAAAGAGGAGACAAGGAAATTATGGATCCCCATGAGGAACGGTTTAAGAAGTTGGAGGAGATGGCTTTGATGCAATAGCAGAGTACTACACAACTAACAGAGATGATGGCTAAGATCAGGGAAGACTTGCAGAGGCCTAATGCATGAGTAGTTCTTGAAGTTGGTGCCAATAGCGTTGGGGTTATTGAGGTAGCACCTATTTTGCAACAGAAACTCCAGTGCTAGTAGATAGAGGTGATGAGAAAAAATAGAAAAAATATAACAAGGTAATGAAATCTTTTAAAATGAGAGGACCTCCAACATTCACAGGGGGTTTGGTGTTAGAAGTTGCAAAAAACTGGTCGAATAGAAACTGTAGTTGATGATATGCAAGTTGGAGATCAAGACAAAGTGAAATTAGCTACCTTTGAACTCACCGAGGATGTAGAGCGATGGCTGAAGTCCACAAGTAGAAGGCATTCAAGTGTTGTTTCTTGGGAGAAATTCAACGAGATGTTTTATGAGTGTTTTTTCCCACAAGCAGAGAAAGATAAGCGAAGAGATCAGTTTCTTCATTTGAAGCTAGGGAATAAGATAGTCAGAGAATTTGAACATGAATTTACTAGACTGTCTTTCTTTACACTAGAGTTGGTGGCCACTGATAATCTGCAAATGAAGAAGCTTCGAGATGGGTTCCGTGATGTCATATGTAAGGGGTTGGCACTAGCTGGGGTAAAGACATATGTGAATGTTGTCAATCAGGCTTTGGACTTTGCAATGGTGAAAATTGCAAATTAGGAAGCTGCTTAACATACTTCCTTGTTATCATTTGATCAAAATGTAGCATTCTAGGGAACATGCAAATCCAAGTGGAACAAGAACTAATCTGAGGGAAATAAGAGATTTTGTATGGGAGAATTATCTAGTAGGATTGGGACATCTACCACACCGGTGGTGTTATTTCCAATATTAGGTTCCAAGGGACAACAATTTATGGGGAGATCATAGAGTTAGAGTTCCTTAGTGAGATTGCCAGTACAATTGGGACGAAGAAGTGGTAGAGGACAGAGTGGGATGTCAGCCCCAAGGGTACAGTCACAAACAGGGTCTTTTACACCTCAAACATCTATTACTTGTTTCGTTGTGGACAGAAGAAGGGGCACAAAGGAAATGAATATCCATTTCAAACGCCACAAAGGGGGTTGGTATCTCCATCCTAAATAACTCCAATGCCTCCAAGAGAGTAAGCTAAGGTAGTGACTGAACCTAATCCAAAGGCCAACAAGAATTTAATTGAAGGTATGATCAGCATTTGTCATATTATGATGTATGGTTTGGTTGATGCTGGATCCACATTATCATTTATTTCTAGTAGCATGGTAGATAGATTGAGACTTATTCCTGTTAGTTCTAGTACACCCTTGATATTGAGTACAACTACTAGGGAAAAAATTTATCCTAATATGATATGTGAAAAATGTGTAGTTAAATAGGAGGGATATAAAATGTATATTGATTTGAAGGCTCTAGAATTCTTGGAGTTTGATGCCATACTAGGAATGAATTGGCTTGCAGCTTATCATGCTTATCTTGATAGTTTTGCCAAGAGGGTAGTTTTTCAAATTCCAGAGCAACCTTCTTTTATGTATAGAGGCATGAATACCTTGAGAACTCCCACTCGAGGTCAATCAATTACTGATGAGGAAGCACAATACTTAGCTAACATAAAAACAATTAATGGAAAGGAGCACGAGATTTAGTTATCAAAAATTTTTGTGGTGAATGAATTTATAGATGTATTTCCAGATGACTTATCTAAAACACCTCTTAGAAGGGAGATTGATTTTATTATCGAGTTGATGCTTGGAACTAAACCCATCTTTATTCCACCTTATCGCATGGCACCAAAGGAGTTACAAGAACTTAAGGTGACAATTGAAGAATTGTTGAGTAAAGGGTTTATTACCCCAAGTATGTCGCCTTGGGGAGCACTTGTGTTGTTTGTAAAGAAGAAAAATGAAAGTCTACAACTATTCTATTCTTATTTATTCCAAAACTTGGGAAAAACATGAACAACATCTTAGTACTACTTTACACACCCCGAGAGATCATAGGTTGTATGCAAAGTTTAGTAAATGTGAGTTTTGGATAGATGAAGTGAAGTTTTTAGGTCATGTGGTAAGTGCAGAAGGTGTCTCCGTAGATTGTTCAAAGGTTGAGGCTATTATCAACTGACCAAGACCAACCACAGTGATTGAAATTCGAAGTTTTTTGGGTTTAGCTAGATATTACAGGAAGTTTGTGGAGGGTTTTTCTGAATTAGCTACTCCATTAACTAGGCTAACTCAGAAGATTGTGTCAATTGTGTGGACTGATGAATGTGAAGAAGCTTTTATTGCTTTGAAGAGAAAGCTAACGATTGCATTAGTACTAGTACTCCTAGAACTTGTAAAGGAACAAGCCATTTATATTGATGCATCACATTCAGGTTTGGGGTGTGTTTTGATGCAAGAGGGTAGAGGAATAGCTTACGCATCTAGGCAAGTAAAGGTGCATGAGAAAAATTACCCAGTGCAAGATTTGGAATTAGTAGCAGTGGTGTTTGCTTTAAAAATCTTAAGACATTATCTCTATGGTGAGAAGTTCACATTATACTCCGATGATAAGAGTCTGAAGTACTTGTTTGATCAAAAAGAGTTGAATATGAGGCAACCCAGATGGTTAGAATTTCTCAAAGATTATGATTTTAATCTTTGAGTATCACCTTGAAAAAGTCAATGTCATTACTGATGCATTAAGCAAGAAACAGACTGAAGTTGGAGTGGTGGCTTGTCAAATGGTTCATAAATGGCGGATGTTAGAACAGGTTACAGTCATGAGTACATTTTCTATTGATGTTTTATTGGGCATATGCGCTCAAATGGGAATGAGGCTGATATATTCTCAAAATCAAATAATTAAGGAGTTGCAGCAACACGATCCAGATTTAGGGATGTATGATTCTTGGGCTGATAGTTCTGATCGAAATGATTGGCATCAAGATTCAAATGGTATCTTATGATTCCAAAGGAGGATATTGGTACTAGTTCACCAGGAGCTTAGTGCTTAGTTCAGGATGCACATAAATCATAGTACACTATTCATCCAGGAGCGACCAAAATGCATCATTATATGAAAAGTACAGTATGGTAGCATGGAATGAAAAAGGATATAGTTGAATATGTATAGAAATGCAGAGTATGCCACCAAGTAAAGGATGACCATACTGGATGAGGCTCGTCAGATCAAGTATACGATGCATCTAGGTGGAGATAAGATGTAAGAAAACCTTAGAAAGGCTTACTGGTGGAGAGGGATGAGAGACGTGGCTAAGCATGTCTCTAAATGCTTAACCTATCAACAAATAAAAGCACAACACCGAAAACCTTCTGGAATGTTACAACCACTCCCTATCCCTAAATGGAAATGGGATAACATTGCCATGGATTTTGTCAGTGGTTTGCCCAAGAATCAGAAAGGAGAAGATATTATTTGGGTGATTGTGGATCGTCTCACCAAAGTGGCACACTTGTTGCTGATTAGATCCACAGACCAAGTCAGTAAGCTGGGAGAAATTTATGTGAAAAAAATCGTCAGGCTTCATGGTGTGCCCAAGACTATTGTGTCTAATAGAGACCCTCGCTTCACTTCACGGTTTTGGTAGAGTCTATAGAAAGAGATGGATATTAAGCTCACCATGAGTACAACATTTCATCCTCAGACAAATGGTCAGTTTAAGAAAGTTATCCAGATTTTAGAAGATATGTTGAGTTTGTATGTTTTAGACTTTCAAGGGAATTGGAGCAAGTACTTACACTTGGCAGAGTTTGCCTATAACAAAAGATATCAGGCAAGTATTAAGATGGTTCCATTCGAGGCTCTTTATGGAAGACCCTGCAAATCACTTACATATTGGGCTGAACTCGAGGATCATGTATTAACTATACCAGATTTCGTTGAAGAAATGAATAACCAAGTCCAGTTAATACAAAAGAAGTTAACTACAACACAGAGTCATCAGAAAAGCTATGTTGTGTAATAACCCGTAAATTTTTAATGTGAACACGTTGATAATAGAATTGTGAAATAAATTAATCAAGAAAAATAAAATGATAAAACCATGTTTTATAACTATACAGATATGTGAAAATAAATATTTCGATGTTTATTATGATTGGTGTAGGAAAAAAAAAATAAAATAAAATAACCTTGAATGTTTTAACATGTACACATAAAAAATGAATTTTGAAAAGTACTAAATAAACATAAAAATGTCCGAAAATAAGATTTAAATGTTTATTACAATATTTATTAAAACAAATAAAATAAATTATATCGGTTGAAGTGGGAAAAAATCGAAAAACAAAAAGAATATATGAGGGCCTTTTTGAACTGATTTTAGAAAAAAAAGGGGGAATTGGGCAAAAATTTCCTCAATGAATAGTGGTATTGTTCATCTACGGGCACTGTTCATGCGGTTACTATTCATCCCCTATTTAATCGCAAAACACAGAACCAGAACGAGCAAAATCGCAGAAATAATTTGATTTTTGGGGCTTTCGTTTTTAGGTCACCGGAGATCCGATTTTCGTCCGAAGACAGTCAAAACGATCCAGATCAGATCTAGAACAATTCTAGCATCTAAGGTGAGACTCTGGAGCCTTAAACTTGTTCAAATCAATTTTCATAGGGTAACAACATCAAAATTGCAAAATAGATCGTGATTTAGTTTTTTTTTACGCACAGAATGATCCAGAGCGAAATGAGCTCAGATCTTCCTTTTAAATTGGTGAATTAATGATTCTTGACTAAATTCTGGAAGTTTTGATTGTTCATTTGTAGTTTTTGACAAATCTAGAGGAATTTCACCTATTTGGAAGGTTTTTGAAGGTGCAAATCCTTTGATAGGTAATAAACTAGATCCGTTCATATTTTGAAGTAGTGACCAGCTTTAAATATGTTTTATTTTGAATTTGGAAGGAAATGAATGTAGTTTTGTAAGCTGATGCAGTGAAATGAGAAATTCGAATTTTGGGAAAACCCTTTATTTCGAATTTGATATGAATGATCTAGATTGGATATCTATGATGGTTATTGATGTAGTTTGAGGGTTTTGAAGATTCAGAGGATTGAATTTGTAAATGTTGATTTCATATTTGACTATCTCTTCCTCACTCTTTAGTATTATGCGGATGTTGGATACGAAATATGCTTCATGTTTAAATTCCTGTACTTAGTACCATGCTAGGAATGTATGCCTTGGGTGGAATGATTGATATGATATCTTGATGACTGGTTACTCGCTTTCTAGTACTAGGATATTATGATTAGCTTAGTGTTTGTTTGCTTTCCTTACTTAGGTTAGGATTTTGAATAACATGTCTATATGCTGCGTGGAATAAAAACTACGATTGTAAAACTAAAGAACATTAATAAAAACTCCACGTACCGAGGCGATGGATGGGCACTGGTACATCACGTAGATGTTATCCGGTTGTGACCAGGACGTCATCATGGGTATCCACAAACCGGGCCAAACTGCGAGCAGTTGTGTGACCCTAAGATTTGGAAATGTCATATGACATACATATGGTTTCAATATCTTCTTAGGTCATGGTCTCAAAGGTACATCTGTGTGAGAAAGATGTTGTGCCTGGTTGTGTCCAGGACCACAATTGGAATACCGAGGGTGGTTTACTCTTTCGATAATTCTTGTTGAAATCAGATTGAACAACAAGAATAACCAATTAAATGTTTGAAATGCCCCTAATGATGTGAAACTATGTGCATGTTTCGTATGCTCGTCTGTATAATGCTATTGATGTGTAGGGGAGATCTACTGGGCTTTCGAGCTCATCCCATTTTTATTTTACAGGTACTCATGGGCATGGTGCTCAGTGAGGATTGACAGACCCAGAGACTGGTGGAGACTTTTCAGAGAGATGTTTTATTTTGAACTCTATTTTAGTTTTTATGTATTTTGAATATGGGCCTGTTGCCTAGCTAGTTATCATTTTGTGTAAATAGAATTGTTTTATATTACGAAACATTGTTTGAAACGTTGGCCTGTGAGCCTATTATTTTGTTTATGTTATATGTTGAACAGATATTTCATGGTTTGAAATATTATGAATGAATAGTGATGTATTCAATGATTTCAGATGAATGTTTTGAGATTTGAAAGCTTTCGCAGGTACTTTGATTTTTTGTATTATTTCCTATAAAATTTCGGTGATATAATTTTGAATGCTATTTGAAAACATATCGAAAGTTTATTTGACAATGAATCTCATGAAAGAGATTGTTTTGTTTTGAAATGAACAAAGAACAAAAATTATTTGACTTCAACAGAACAGAAATGGAAAAAGAATGAAGTCACACGTCCGAGCACTCAGGCGGGCACATGCGCCGAGCTGTGATGCCGCGTGATGCTCGACTGTAGAGCTGCGAAAGGTCTGGCGCGGGGGCTGGGTTGTGACAAGTTGTGGTATCAGAATCTCGTCCATAACCACCTCTGGGCAGAATCTTGACATCTATGTAAATTGGTGATCGTATTCTGTAACGGTCATGGTCCTCTGCGTCAGCCTTAAGGAGCGAGACACTTGCAAAATTGTAATGGGCAATGAACGGACTCTTCGGAAGAACTTGCACTCACTGTATTCCACTGGTATGGAACAGCCACGTATGGTGGGTCTTGTGTCATCCTTAGAGACCAAGATTTGACATAAATATATGTTAGCCGTAATGGAACTTCTGAGTAAAAGTTTGGGCCTAAGCATAGATGGAAGCTTGGGATTCCATTATGCCCGCGTGCATTGTTTGATTGTTTGTTGTGTGCTTGCATGTGATATATATATATATATATATAGTATATTATTTTGAGTATTGTTACTCGAATTCCCTTATCCAAAATAAATAAAATGTCGTTGACTTAAAAGCATAAAACCCTAGGCCATTGAAACATATCGAGAACCTAGAAACATGAATTTAGAGTCACAGTAGCACGAAAACGCAAGCGGCATAGGTGGGTTGAAATGAATGGCTATTATCATAAGTCATGGTATCCAGCTTAAAGTAGAAATGCAGTTATATTCATTTAAATTATTGAGTTTTTTGCTTTATTATAATTACACTGTTGGATACTGAAAGTGTGCTTTTGACTTGAAGATAATGCCGAGAGTTAGAGGATGAGGCAGACCCCGTAGGGGCAGGTATAGGGGTGAGGCTACTGAGGAGCTAGTGCGGACAGAGGAGGGTGTTACCGGATCAGATACTCCAGCTACCATTACTGTGTCACCAGATGTACTCTCAGACATGATTCAAAGAGCAGTAGATCAGGCCATGATGAGTCAGCACCCAGCAGAGTCTTCCCAGCCTCCCGTACAACCTCCAATACTAGTATAGATACCTACGCCATCATCAGTGTCGTCTGAGCCGTTGATACCAGCGCCGATACCACTAGAACATCCTGCCCAAACAGAGAGCAGAGCTGTTGGTTATGATAGGGTGCAGCGAGACTTGGTGATAGAGTTTCAGAAGCTGCATCCTTGCCCTTTTGAGGGCCTAGCAGATCATTTGCCAGCGGACAGGTGGTTCATTGAAATGGATAAGCACTTGACTCTGTTAGGGGTGACTGGACCCAAGAGAGTAGCACTAGCAGTACACCAGATGGTGGGACCAGCCTACCATTGGTAACAGACGATCATGAGGGACTCGACCATAGACAAAACGATTATGTCCTGGGAGGAGTTCAGAACGCTATTCTATGAGACATTCTTCTCATCTGCTCATAAGTCACAATTGCTGTCAGATTTCTCCAGATTGACACAGAGGACCATGACCGTTACAGAGTACGAGCACCAGTTTACAGAGATGTCGAGATTCTGCCTAGAGGTGGTTATGGATGAGCAGCCCAAAGCAGAGAAGTTCATTGAGGGTCTGAGGATGGACATCAGGAAGTTGATCACACCACTAAGATTGACTACCTTCAGAGAGGCGGTGGTGCGAGCCCAGCATGTAGAGAGAGACCTAGAGTTTGAGCAGTCCCTTAGGATCAGGCAGAAGAGATCACACCCAGGACAGACTTTAGGGGCTCCACAGCAAATATGGGACAGACAGCGGCTACCTAGAGCACCAACCACCAATGGCCAGGCACAAACTTCGGGATAGCAGCAGCACCAGCAGCAGATTAAATCGGGTCATATGAGTGTCGCGTAGAAAGAACAAGCCATGAGAGTAGGGCTATGCTTCCTATGTAGTCAGCAAAGACACCTAGCGAGAAGTTGTCCTACCATAGCTCCAGGCCCAGCTCAGCAGCAGTCAGGGCAGGGACAGAGCAGTCGTCCACAGCAGAGGCAACAGACACAGTCTCAGACACGATAGAGGGACTAGGCCAAATTGTATGTAGCTGAGGCACAGACGACCTGGACTCCCACAGTAGACGGTATGTTTTTGTTGTTTAGTGTTGCCATGCATGTCTTGTTTGATTATGGTGCCACATGGTCTTTTATTTCTAAAGAGTTGGTAAGTAAATTGAGATTAGTCACGAGCCCATTGGCAGTACCATTGGATGTTGTCATGCCGATAGGCGAGATAGTGAGCTCAGGGAAGTATTGTGGAGTTGAGTTCAGATTTGGAGACTAGCTGATCTCTGCTTACTCCATTTCAGTGGTTACGACATGATATTGGGAATGGACTAGTTGACCCAATATCGGGCTTAGATAGATTGCCAGAGGAGGAGAGTTATTATACAGTTGCCATCTGGAGAGATATTGAGGATAGAGGGGGATATGCGAAGGTTGCCTAGGAGTCCAACACTAGCATTATTGTATGCTATTAGGCAGAAGGAGGACTTCAAGCAATTACTAGATGAGGATGCAGAAGGGATCACAAACATTCACAGCATTCCTGTGATACAGGAGTATACAGATGTGTTCCTAGAGGACCTACCTGGACTTCCACCTCATAGGCAGGTAGAGTTCAAGATTGAGTTGCATCCCGGCACCAACCCCATCGCTATTCCACCATATAAAATGGCACCCATGGAGTTGATTGAGCTAAAGACTCAGTTGGATGAGCTTCTGGTAAAGGGATTCAGCAGATAGAGGAGTCGCCATGGGGAGCTCTGGTACTGTTCGTAAGGAAGAAAGATGGATCCATGAGACTGTGTATAGACTACTGAAAGCTGAATCATGTCACTATCAAGAATAAATATCCACTGCCTAGGATTGATGACCTCTTTGATCAGCTCAGTGGAGCACAATATTTGTCTAAGATAGATTTGAGGTCAGGGTATCATCAACTATGGATCCAAGAGTCAGATATACAGAAGACAATGCTCAAGACGCGGTATGGCCACTTCGAGTTCATAGTTATGCCATTCGGCTTGACTAATGCTCCAGCCGCATTCATGGATCTGATGAATAGAGTTTTTAGCCAGTTCCTTGATCAGTTTGTTGTAGTATTTGTTGATGACATTCTGATATATTCCCGTTCAGAGGCTGAACACACACAATATTTGCTTACTGTTGTTGACACCTTGAGGAAGAATGAGTTGTATGCAAAATTTAGCAAGTGCGAGTTTTGAATGAAGTAGGTCAAGTTCTTTGGCCACATTGTTTCAGCAGAGGGAATAGCAGTAGACCCGGAGAAAGTACAAGCAGTATCTGATTGGAAACAACCCATGATAGTAACAGAGATCAAGAGTTTCCTTAGGTTGGTTGGATACTACCGCAAATTCATAAAATTTTTTTCCAAATTAGTTGGTTCGATCACAAAGTTAACCAAAAAGGATGAGAAATTCATTTGGAATGATCAATGTGAGCAGTCCTTTCAGGAGTTGAAGAAGTGGTTGACTACAGCACCAGTACTGATCACACCTACTCCTGGTACGAAATACACCCCATGTACTGATGCATCGCTTAGCGGTTTGGGTGCAGTACTGATGCAGCAGGGACAGGCAGTGGCTTATGCTTCACGGCAGTTGAAGCCACATGAGCAGAATTACCCCACACACAATCTAGAGCTTGCGGCAATTGTGTTTGCACTTAAGATTTGGAGGCATTATCTATATGGTGAGAGTTTTGATCTTTATTCGGACCATAAGAGCCTCAAATATATATATATATATATATATATACCCAGAAGGAACTGAATCTTCGACAGAGGAGATGGATTGAGTTCCTCAATGATTATGACTTTCAGCTTCACTGTTATCCCGGTAAGCTGCATGTTCTTGCCGATGCTCTTAGCAAAAAATCTAGCAGGAAGGATGAAGAAGTGGGACAGATGTATCAGCTGATTAGTCAGTATAATCTGGGTATAGACACTGATGAGAGACAGGCATATCTATATGCAGTTACTTGCCAGCTTGATATCGTACGCTAGATTAGAGATGAGCAGGAAACTGATAAGTGGATTATGGATCTAATCGCGGGCGTCAGACAGGGCAAGCATACAGACTTGAGGCTGGATGCAGAGGGTACACTCATATTGGGGAATAGAATCTATGTGCCAAGTTCTAGACAGACGAAGGGAACCATACTGGATGAGGCACAGGCACACCAGACGAAGGATACTATGCGTCTAGGTGGTGACAAAATGTATCAGAATCTGAAGACTAATTTTTGGTGGCAAGGGATGAAGAGAGACATAGCTAAGTATCTCTCCTGGTGTCTGACTTGTCAGCAAGTAAAGGTCGAGCACAGGAAGCCATCAAGATTTTTACAACCACTTCTGATATTGGAATGGAAGTGGGACAATATTGCGATGGACTTTATTGGCGGCTTGTCGAGAAGTCTAAGAGAGGAAGACACTGTATGGGTTACTGTGGATTGATTAACAAAGGTAGCGCACTTCCTACCTATTCGATCCATTGATACAGTGAGTAAACTGGGTGAGCTTCATGTTAGAGAGATTGTGCGGCTTCATGGTGTCCCCAGGACGATAGTGTCAGACAGAGATTCCAGATTTACATCTCAGTTCTAGCTGAGCTTACAGAAGGAATTGGGGAGTAGACTCACCATGAGCACAGCCTTTCATTCGCAGACAGATGGGCAGTCAGAGAGGGTCATACAGATATTGGAAGATATGCTTAGAGCACGTTTCATGGATTTCAAAGGTAATTGGAGCAAGCATCTACATTTAGCTGAGTTTGCCTATAATAATAGCTATCACGCAAGCATCAGGATGGCTCCATATGAGGCGCTCTACGGCGGACCTTGTAGATCACCATCTTGTTGGGTAGATTTTGAGGATCAGGTACTCACTGGACCCGAGTTGATTGAGGAAATGAACCAACAGGTTAAGCAAATCCAGAAGAAACTAGCTACAGCACAGAGCAGACAGAAGAACTATGCTGACAAGATGAGGAAACCCCTAGAGTTCCAGCCAGGTGATCGAGTATTCTTGAGAGTTGTCCACAGAAAGGTATCCGACGGTTTGGAGTAATACATCGATCCGTTTGAGATCATTAAACGGGTCAGTGAATGTGCTTATGAGTTGGATTTGCCGAACAGATTGTCCTCAATACATAACGTGTTCCATGTATCGATGCTCCGGAAGTACGAGCCAGACCCTTTTCATGTTATACAGTGGGAGGATGTAGTACTTCGGGACAATGCCACTTATGAGGAGTCAACCATTAGAATTTTTTATCACAAGGTGCAGAGTCTCAGGACCAAGGACATACCCCTGGTCAAGGTCCTATGGAGGCATCATAACCTGGAGGAGGAAACCTGGGAGTTAGAAAGCGAGATGCAGAGGAAGTACACAGATCTTTTCACCAGGACTGACTGATTGGGCACATTATACAGGTACTTTTTATTTAAATTTCGAGGACGAAATTTCTTTTAAGGAGGGTAGATTGTAATAACCCATAAATTTTTAATGTGAACACGTTAATAATGGAATTGTGAAATAAATTAATCAAGAAAAATAAAATGATAAAATCATGTTTTATAACTATATAGATATGTGAAAATAAATATTTCGATGTTTATTATGATTGGTGTAGGAAAAAAAAAAGAAAAAAAGAAAAAAAATAAAAATAAAAATAACATTGAATGTTTCAACACGTACACATCAAAAATGAATTTTTAAAAATACTAAATAAACATAAAATGTCCAAAAACAAGATTTAAATGTTTATTATAATATTTATTAAAAAAAATAAATTAAATTATATTGGTTGAAGTGAGAAAAAATCGAAAAACAAAAAGAATACTTATGAGGGCCTTTTTGAACTGATTTAAAAAAAAAAAGGAATTGGACAAAAATTTCCTCTATGAATAGTGGTACTGTTTATCTACGGGCACTGTTCATGCGGTTACTATTCATCCCTTATTTAATCACAAAACATAGAACCAGAATGAGCAAAATTGCATAAACAATCTGATTTTTGGAGCTTTCGTTTTTAGGTCACCGGAGATCCAATTTTCGCCAGGAGACAGTCAAAACGATCCAGATCAGATCTAGAACAATTCTAGCATCTAAGGTGAGACTCTGGAGCCTTAAACTTTTTCAAATCAATTTTCATAGGGTAACAACATCAAAACCGCAAAATAGATCGTGATTTAGTTTTTTTTTTTGACGCACGGAATGATCCAGAGCGAAATGAGCTCAGATCTTTCTTTTAAATCGATGAATTAATGATTCTAAACTAAATTGTAGAAGTTTTGACGGTTTATTTGTAGTTTTTGATAGATCTAGAGGAATTTCACCTATTTGGAAGGTTTTTAAAGGTGCAAATCCTTTTATAGGTAATAAAACTAAATCTGTTCATATTTTGAAGTAGTGACCAGTTTTAAATATGTTCTATTTTGAATTTGGAAGGAAATGAATGTAGTTTTGAATGTTGATGCGATGAAATGAGAAATTCGAATTTTGGGAAAACCATTTATTTGGAATTTGATATGAATGATCTAGATTGGATATCTATGATGATTATTGATGTAGTTTGAGGGTTTTGAAGATTCAGAGGATTGAATCTGTAAATGTTGATTTTAGATTTGACGAGTGGTGAGTGTTGAGGAACAGCGCAAGGGTTTGTTCGACATATACAGGTTGGGTTCACTATCTCTTCCTCACTTTTTAGTATTATGCAGATGTTGGATATAGAATATGATTCATGTTTAAATTCCTGTACTTAGTACCATGCTAGGAATGTATACCTTGGGTGGAATGATTGACATGATATCCTGATGACTGGTTACTCGCTTTCTAGTACTAAGATATTATGATTAGCTTGGCGTTTGTTTGCTTTCCTTGCTTAGGTTAGCATTTTGAATAAACATGTCTATATGCTGCGTGGAATGAAAACTACGATTATAAAACTAAATAACATTAAAGGTTTATTAAGAACTCCACGTACCAGGGCGATGGACGGGCACTAGTATATCACGTAGATGTTATCTAGTTGTGACCAGGACGTCATCGTGGGTATCCCCAAACCGGGCCAAACTGCGAGCAGCTGTGTGACCCTAGGATTTGGAAAAGTCATATGGCATACAATTCTTGGGTCGTGGTCTTTGAGGTAGACGTCTGTGTGAGAAAGATGTCGTGCCTGGTTGTGTCCAAGACCACAATTGGGACACCGAGGGTGGTTCATTGTAACACCCTAATTTTCGACCGAACCACCGTTCACGTGTTACTTCACATGTGGATCGTCACTCGATGAAAATCAAGGTGCTACTTGAAATTTTTGTTTTGTCAAAATCTCTTTCTTCAAAATCAAGTACATAAGAATTTGTTCTCAAGTCAATGTCTGTGTAGATATTTTAAAACAAACAAAAGGTGAAAATAATTTCTCTATGAATTCACCAAATATCTCAAAACAATGCATAAATAATACAGCGAAAATACTTAAAACCATTCATTTAAATCAAAACCATTAAACAAGTAAAGCCATTTAAAGATAAAACGACCAAGTTAAAACCAACGTAATTACATTAGCACAATTTTGTAATATATATAAAACTTGACCTTCAAGTCACCTATCTTGGACGACCTCCCCATGAGGTGTCCAATTAGAGTGCGAGCCTTCTGACGTAAGTCAACATATTCTACATCCAAGTGTACCTAAAAAATAAAGTGGGAGGGAGCTCGAGAGCTCAGTGGATCGATCCTATATATCACATGCATTATACAGACCCAATCGAAAATATTACAAACACTTTCAAACATTAGGTGTTAAAACATTCATTTGTTTTAGTTGTACCCTAAGACCGGAAGAGGGTTGAGATGCCTCTCGGTAATTCCCTGTGATCCAATCAAATCTCAGAGGTTTCCAATCACCGTCTAAAATCAGTCATGTCATCACTATCACAGCCTAAGAGAGAGTACTTATCGGCACGTCGTATCGTCTCCAAAAGACTTTGAGCTGTCACAGTCACCTTTGGGTGGAAATACCTACGATCCGCCTTGTGGCTCGACAATCTCAAGCGGTGACATATAGGAGATGCCACCTCAATCTGTCTCGGGCTCGTCAATCGCACCAGTATGTGGATTTTTAATAGACCATCGTCTTATTTTAGTTTTACAAATAATTTCATTCATGCCAACCATCACGCATATCATGAAAAATAAATCAAATAATGCAGGTTATTCACATGAGTAAATAATGAAATCTAAATGCATGATTTTTCTATTAACGCATGCTAGAGATGAACGAAGCACAATCTAAATAAATTATCACACCATCAGTCAAGCAAGCCAAACAAGTTCAATCAATTTTATAACAAATTTTAATAATCCTAGAACTATTCAACCAAATGCTTTGAATCTTAAATCTGTATAATACAAATGAGCAAGGAAGTAACGCCCACCTGATTTCACAGATCTTCGGGACTCCTTACTTTTCTTCGAGATCCTCAATACGCTAATATACATATAAATCTGAAATTTAACACTTAATAAAATTACTCTTAGGCTTAAATAATTTCTAAGATGATTATGGAGTGCAAACATTACTTCCAACTAATTTAGTATTATTCTAAAATTTTATATATTCTAATTAAAATAGTTTCCGAGTCTTCTTAAATTCCTTAATTTGAAATTACAAATCTTCTCTTAAATTTACTTACAAGCCTTTTCGTAGCTTTTAACCTCTAATAACTTCATCTCCGAAAGTTAAATAATTTATTAATATCATAATTATATAATTACGAACAAAATAAGACTTTTAATTATTATAAGCTTAGTTTCAGGGCCTTAGATTTTATTATTTCCTTACAAAAGATGTTTTACTCCTAAAGTTTATTTTTCATTTTTCTAACTAATTTAAATTATTAATCTTGAACTTTTAATATTAAACACAACTATTAATATGTTAGAAAACTATTTTTCTTTCCAATCCTAATTTGAAAGATTAATTAATCTAATTTATTAAATCAACTTATCTTTATATTCAAAAATCAATAAATAATCTAATATTTAATTTATTTAATTTGAATTATTAAATAAATTTTTTAAATTTCTTTTGTAATTGCTTTAATTAATTCCTATTTACATCTAGTTTCTAATTTTTTATTCTATTTTGCTTTCGTATCGGGAATCATTAAAATAACTTCCTACTATGTAAAAATTTAAATTAAATTTATTTTAGTGTTTTTGGTTCTAATACATTTTATTCCACGTTACAAAAATTAAATAATTAATTAATTAAATAAATAGTTAAAATAAGCGTCACCCGTTTCGATTCTATGTTCCGCTTGGAATTAACGTTTAAGTTCAAATAATTTCAACCACGTTTTAATTCCCCGTCCAAAATCACGAATTGCACTATTCAATAAGAATCAACAACCAGAATTTGTCTTTTGAAGCAATGTTTCTCTGTTTTGGTAAACATGAAACCAGAAACTCAACAATTAAGAACGCATATCAGAAATCAGATTCAAGTTAATCTACATTCAGCTGTTCAACTCTCTTAATCCTCAAACAAAATCATTCCAACGCACAACTAACTCAAAGGATCCAAACCAAAAAGTCAACGTCTAACCTTCTCTGTTTCAACGATCGACCAAAACCAAAAAATGAGGGAATTTTTGGCAGCTGCTTCCTCTTTTGGATCTTGCTGAACGTGAACCAAGAGCTAAATCCTTTGCTCTGTTTAGCAGCCACAAATCAGAAGAGAAAATCAAAGAAAGCCAAATCAACCACTGTTCTTATTTTTCTCTTGAACAACGTTCAAGATCTTGGCTCACAATTTCATATTTCTTTCCAATTTACAAACCAAAATCTAACACCATAAACTGTGATTTTTCGAACTAACTGACCTCTAATTTAGATTTCACCAAAAATTCAGATTCTTGCTCAACCACGAACCAGAATTTTTGAGATCCAAGAGTTCAATTGCAGCTTCTTCTATTTCGTTGAACGGCTCACCACTCAAACCAAAACTAGATTTTTGGTTCTTCCTCTTCTATTATGAAACGTCCAACGCTGAAGATCCGAATCAGAAATTTCAGATTTCACTCTTTCTTGTTGTAGCAAACAAACTCCCAAAACAGAAATTTTAGATCCATAAATCCCCAAATCAAAACTCCACTTCGTTTCTTACCTTTCTACCTCTGTTATCACGCTCCAACCCAGAATTTTTGAGTCCAAAACTCAGATTTCCAGCTTGTTTCCCTCGACCAAAAATCGAATTTCATTTTTTTCTAGGTGCTCTTGTTTCTTCCTCTTCGGTTCTTCTTCTTCTTTTGATCGGCCTCCTCCAACCAAAGCCAAGGTCTCTGTTTTCTTTGCTTTCAATCTTTCCAGGTCATTCTTCTTCATTCCTCTGTTTTCTTCCTCTTTCTTGATAAATTTTTTGTTCTTTTCCGAAAAATTTAGGGCACCAATTTTTTTTTTGTATTATTTATATTATTATTATTATTATTATTATTATTATTATTATTATTATTATTATTATTATTTTCCAATCTCTAAACATTGGATTTCCTTTCACAAAAAAATTCTTAGGTTTTAACCCATTAATCATTTCGTCAACCACTATTTGATTATTATTTGTTCCAATCATTATTTGATTTTCTTTTCCCCAATCAATCTCTAATTTTTTTTTTTATCTATCATTTTTTTCCATTAAACGTGTTATATACTTGATACTATATATACTCATAATGAAATCCTTTGCTAACTTTAATTAAATTTTTTTTCCTCATATATATGATTATTTCCCAATCATCAATATGTTCTTACTTCGCCATTACTGTTTGTTTTTTTCTTAGCTAAATCAACCATATCAATTTTCAATTTATTACTTTATTTCATTTTATACCTTCTCACCATGTGTCGCGATCATAGAGTTACGGGGTGTTACAATCTACCCCCCTTAAATAAAATTTCGTCCTCAAAATTTGCGTCAGATTAACTCATGTTGTCAATCAGTCTGCGTTTCTCAAAACTCATCATGCTTCTGATGCGCTACTCGGATCTTACTCTAAGAATCCTTCCATGTTTTATTAGATCATCCTTCTCATATGCATGAATGCAATTGAGGTATTTCTTCATCCACATTAGATTCATCATCTTACAGTGTCACCAGATTTGAACTTATTGCTTCCTTGAAAGCATTCTCTGAAAAGCTATGAAAATTTTTCTCTCTAATCTTCCACATAACTAGGCAAAACTATACTGATCAACTACCTCTAGCTTTAGACCTCTCGTCTTCATTTCCTATCGATAATGTACATCCCCTTTCCATTGGGAAAGATTGTGAACATAACTTTCTTTTCGAGCTCATACTGAGAAGAATTACGAGTTCACAACCTTTGACATGATCTACAACAAACTATGATATTCCGATCCAGGTATCGCACGTGCCATCCAAGGCCTGTCCATAAGCGAATTGTAGAAGCTTACCAATAATCTGCTGTTTGTTCTTACATAGGATGGGCTTGAGCTATTCCGACATTTTCATCTCCATTCCTTTCTTAGTCTGGTAGTTTTCAAGATGAATCACTGTAGCTTTTTGAAATAGGGTTCTGGCACAGATGACTCAAATAGGTACTTATCTAATTATCCTATTCTCATCATTTTAGCCTTAGGTGATTGTGTTCTTACAGATGCCCTATACCGAGAGGTCAATGGTCATTATCTAGAATCAGTTTTTGCAGTAATAGAGAGTAGATCATACTGACCAGGAATACCGTGTGAAACATCCATTCCCAGAATGGTAGTTGGAGCCTTGAAGATCCAAGGACTAGAAGGAGATTGTTCGACTAACAACAAAGAATTTAAGCTACTAAATTTAACATTGATCTTCAGGAGAACATTTGTCAAGTATTGATCAGTAACCCTTGTTGGAATAATGCATTTAGTAACAATACCAACATTAGTTAGACTTTTCTTCATCCATAGACCATATATAGTAGATGTTTTCCTCTCTGGCATAAGACAAGAAATGAATCGAGAGGTTCCACGAAGTTTGGTTTGTATCTGTTCAAACATCTGCTCAACTTGGACAGAGGGAGAAGTTCTCCTAGCCTGAAGGTTCTCTTTGAATAAATCAAATGGCTAATTTACAAAAATTTCCTTTTTACTCTCCACATGTGATAAGATCTCGAACAAGACTATGTATGTCACCGCGAACGAAAACGTACAATGGCTAGCGCTCTATCTTGTTGGTTGCACTTATTAATCACACCTTTGGTGTTACTGTTAGCTCCAAGGTCTTCACTATTTGCCCCCAATTCTGATAGTAACTTCTAATATTTCTCTCTTTGAGACCTCAGCGATTATTACTACTATCACCCCTCTGATCTAGCTTGTTTCTACTCTCTCCCAAGCATGCTTAACTGCAAAGTTCTGATGGGATCTGGTGCATTAGTGCTGGTATGATCACACCCTTTATTTCCTTATTCTAATTTATCGATAGGTAACTAACACAGTCTAAGTTCCTTGGTCTATACCCCTTTTTCTCACCGTTCATTTGTCTTGGCCTATCCTATTAAGATTGTTGCTCTGTTACCGATGTTGCTTCTCTTCGGGCCTCCAGCAATCTGCTCTGACGGTGTCCTCTTATGCTTGACTTTTCTACTTATTCCTGTTCTAAGTCATTCTCACTCGTTTTCCACCAATAATATGTCGGTCCCACCAATTAGTGTGCCACAAACGTCATCCTTCTAGGTCCAGTCACTCCCATAGTCTTCAGATGTTGATTCAGTTTGATGGGCCGCCTTTCTACTGAAAAAAGATCAGTCATGCCTTAAAACGTACCTAGTTTTCAATTTCTAAAATTCATTTAGCAATTCCCATTGTTCCTTGTTATAAATGACTGATCTAGTCCCTGGCACCGTACCTGTAGGCCTATCTATCTGATGAGTTTGAAGTTGTAGCCGCATCAGAGGCTCTAGTTACACTGGTGACTGTACTTATGTTTAAGTAGGCACCGACAACTGTGGTAATGCCAAGACTGTAGAGTCTACACCACTTGTTCCACAAGTCTTAGAGAATCTCCAATCTCATTTTCTGAGAAATCTCTGTTATCAATTCCAGGATTACTAAAGTCTCTCAGGTCATTGCCACCCTCGAAGTGCTCTCACCACCCAGTACATGCTCATCTCTCACCTCCTGATATGAACTACCAGTTAAGAATTTAACTCAGCAATTCATGATCTATTCAAGCTAAGTTGAAGGACAACGTTTGTCCCATAGGTATACATATATGTTTTATGTTTCCTTCTGGTACCATATTTATCCTATTGACCACTACTTCCTATACGCCCATGCCCTTTTGCGTTTCTTGTGCTAGGGTGACTCTAAGTGCATAGTCTTTAGGTTTTCGATTTGTCTCGAGTGTCTAGGGGTTTATGCTTCTAAGTCAGCAATATTTCGTCTGTTTTTGGGTACAGGAGTTTGGGTTATAATACTTAAATAATCAGACTACATACATAACAAACAATCATCTAACAACCAAACAAACAATACACGCTAGCATAATGCAATCCTAAAGCTTCCATCTGTGCTTCCAGGTCTGTGTGCCCCATCCCACACTCGCCCTTCCACACAAACTTCGACCCAGAGTTGCATTACACCCAAACAATGGCGCAAGTGTCTCGATATCTGTAGTTGCCACGTCCCACTGTGTTGATCAGGCACAATGTAACATGTGCATCTGCAGACTTACTCTAAGGCTGATGTAAGCCCCACCATACTGTACTGCCCCATCCCAGTACAATATAGTGCGTACAAGTTTAGCCAAAGAAACCGATCACTTACCAAACATGGTCCGTCATTCTCCGAATTCAAGATTCCTCCATACCCCCAAATCCCTATGTACCCTATCCTACATAGAGACCAGAGATACAGGCTCTTCCCAAACTCGGGTCCTGACCAAACAAGTGTGCATTCAAACACATTATCAGTCTCTAACCTATGCCCTAAAGTCTTTTAATTTAATTATGATCCACTGTGCCTTTGAGACAACACTCGGTCTCTACCTAGACCTGTGGTCATGGCGTTCAACTTCGTTGCATTTCTTGTGATGCCATAGTTCCCGATTCAGACTCGTTCCTGACTAGGGTTCAACCTTCAAGGACATCTTCTTGGAGTTGGGATCAAACCATTAGGGATAGTGCACCTTTTAAGACTGGCACAAACCCTCAAGAACCACTCCATAGGGCCAACCCATCGGGGCACTCTTTCTCAAGAAGGCACCAACCACATGATGACTACTACAAAGGTAAACCATCAGGGTTACTTTTTCCAAGAAAGGCCACTAACTTTCAGGTTTACCCTTCTCAAGAAGAGGTCAACTATCTGGAACACCCTTCAGTATTCAAGTCACATCCGTAATCAGTAACTCGGGTACTCTAGCATCACTTCACCCTTACCAAGATCTCTACCCATGCTACCCTTTTTCAAAATCGTATTCAAGAAAATTCATTTTTCCAAAGAAATCAAATCCAATGAAATTTCCTTTTCAGTGAAAATCAAAACCAGTAAAATCTACAATTCAGTGAAAATCAAATACAATAAACTCAAGTCTAGCCCAATATATCATAATACTGAGATCTGATACCATATTTGTAACACCCTAAATTTTGACTGGACTTCCGTTCACGTGTTACTTCACGTGTGGATTGTCACCCGATGAAAATCAAGCTGCTACTTGAAATTTTTGTTCTGTCAAAATCTCTTTCTTCAAAATCAAGTACATAATAATTTGCTCTTGTAACACCCCGTAACTTCATGATCGTGTCACGTCGTGAGCGAACAAGGGTAAATAAATTATTTCATCGCTCGCTTGTGCTCGCGCAAAGGCGCGAGTGATGCGAAAATAAAATAAAATAACAAATTAAAAATCAATATTAGTTGGAACTAGTTAAAATAAATAAATAAATAAGACAGTAATGTTAATAATGATAATAATAGTGATAACAATAATAATACTAAATTTTGAATTAGATTTTAAGAGATTAATATAGATGCACATCTTATATAATATAAGGATGATTAAAATCAGAAAATATAGATTTATGAAATTATAACAGAAATTAACCAATCTAACCTAAGCAAATAATAGAGGGGGGGAAATATTGGCTTATTGAGGATGTCGGAACATGAAGAGAAGAAGCAGATCATTGCTTGGTGTGTTGACTGAAATATGGGTAAGAGAAATTTCCTCTAACTTGGCATTATGAAATTTAAATATACTTAGTAATCAAAGTAAAAGAGGGAATTATTAACATAGATCTAATTATATCATCATAGGATTAGTGCTTAAACTGAAAAATTAGGTTAGTGACAATTTAAATTGTGTATGAGCCTTGATAAATTAGAATTAAGAATTTTACATAGATGAACACTAATTGGAACAAGGAATTGCAAATACTAAAAGTAATATAAAATGACACTTTTAATAATCTAAGTATAGGGACGCAAAAGACTCCTAAAAATGTGTTTAATTCCTCGTGAACCTTAGTAGTAAGAAAATAATAGAAGTATTAATTGAGAAATCATACGCCATAATTATTTTGCAGATAAAAAGCTCTAGGACGGTCGTAGCGACAAAGGAGTAGGAAATCGCCAAGAATTCAGGTGGGCATGATTTTCTCTCTTACATGTATTATGCGGATTTAAAATTCAAGACATTGTTTGAATAGATTATAGGTTGTTAATGTTTTAAAAAAAAAGTTGATTTGAATTGTTGGAATTGGATGCTTTGGTTGAAATTGTTGAATTGCCGAATGATTTACCGCTATGCATGATTTCTATTAAGATTTACCGCTCATGTAATATTTCATTGATCTATTTCTGATATCATGTTGATTGAATGTTTGGGCTTGAATGCATGATTGCTTCACTAAATTAAGATTGATGGTTAAATAAGAATCCCACATACCGGTACGACAGGCTGCATAGCGTCGTAAATATTCCTGACCCTTAGTGTCGATAGCAAATTTCATTGTCTTAGAAATCATAAGGAATAGGCTGCATACCGTTCCTTACCTTTGACTGTGATATCTTGGGAATAAAAAGGAATAGCTCGCATGGCATTCTTTTCCTTAGATTTTGCACGACACTTAATTTGTCTTCGGGATTTGGTAGCAGGCTGCATAACATTACCTTAGTAATTGGCTGCATAGCATTACTGTCCCTTAGATTGTGATTCACATGTACAGGCTGCAGGGCGTGCATGGGGATAAGTAATAGGCTGCATAGCGTTACTTATCTTTGGATGTTGATGTTCTTGATTTCTTGTTTCTGGCCAAAATGCATGCACTTATTTTCATCCTGGATCACAAAGGAATATTGGGAGTCTAACCAACTCTTCCGGTTTCGGTTACAACAAACAATTTAATCCTTGAAACGCCTAATGTTTGAAAGTGTTTGGAATGTTTTGGATTGGGTCTATATAATGCATGTGATGTGTAGGAATGATCCACTGGGCTTTCGAGCTCACCCATTATATTTTTCAGGTACACTTGGACGTAGAGTTTGCTAACTTACGTCAGAAGACCCGCACTTTGTTTGGACGTCTCATGGGGAGGTCGTCAGGGATAGGTGATTCAAAAGTCTTGTTTTATACATTTTTCTGGATTATTGTAACATGTTTTCATTAGTTTAATTTCAATTGTTTCATTTTTTGATGGCTTTTCTCGTGTAACAGATTGGTTTAACTAAATAGTTTGAAAAATGTTTCCGCTGCTTCACCTAAGATTTATTTGAAGAACTTACCATGATTTTCTATATTGTACATGATATCTTTATGGATTTAGACTTGAGAATTAAAGATTACGAACTGTATTTTGAAGAAAAGATATTTTCGACAGAAGAGAATTTTAGTAGCATCTCGATTTTCATCAGGCAACAATCCACATGTGCGGCAACACGTGAACGGACATCCGGTTGAAAATTGGGGTGTTACAGTTCTCAAGTTAATGTCTATGTAGATATTTTAAAAAAATCTCTATGAATTCATTGAATCTCTAAAAAAAAATGCATAAATAATACAGCAGAAACACTTAAAACCATTCAATTAAATCAAAATCGTTAAACAAGCAAAGTCATTTAAAGATAAAACGACCAAGTTAAAACCAACGTAATTACTTTAACACAATTCTGTAACATATATAAAACTTGACTTTCAAGTCACCTATCCCGGACGACCTCCCTATGAAGTGTCCAATTAGAGTGCGAGTCTTCTGACGTAAGTCAACATATTCTACGTCCAGGTGTACCTGAAAAATAAAGTGGGAGTGAGCTTGAGAGCTCAGTGGATCGATCCTACACATCATATGCATTATATAGACCCAATCCAAAACGTTACAAACGTTTTCAAACATTAGGCATTCAAACATTCATTTCTTTTAGTTGTACTCTAAGAGCAGAAGAGGGTTGAGATGCCTCTCGGTAATTCCCTGTGATCCAATCAAATCTTAGAGGTTTCCAATCATCGTCTAAAATCAGTCATGTCATCACTATCACAGCCTAAGAGAGAGTACTTATCGCGACGTCGTACCGTCTCCCAAAGATTTCGAGTTGTCACAGTTACCTCTGGGTGGGAATACCTATGATCCGCCTTGTGGCTCGACAATCTCAAGTGGTGACATATAGGATATGCCACCTCGATCCGCCTCGGGCTCGTCAATCGCACTGGTACGCGGATTCTTAATAGATTATCGTCTTATTTTAGTTTTACAAACAATTTTATTCATGCCAACCATCACGCATATCATGAAAAATAAATCAAATAATGCAGGCTATTCACATGAGTAAATAATGAAATCTAAATGCATGATTTCCTACTAACGCATGCTAGAGATGAACGAAGCACAATCTAAATAAATTATTACATCATCAGCCAAGCAAGCCAAACAAGTTCAATCAATTTTATAACAAAATTCTAATAATCCTAGAACTATTTAACCAAATGCTTTGAATCTTAAATTCGTATGATACAAAAGAGCAAAGAAGTCATGTCCACCTAATTTCGTCGATCTTCGGGGCTCCTTGCTTTTCTTCGAGATCCTCAATACGCTAATGTACATATAAATCTGAAATTTAACACTTAATAAAATTACTCTTAGGCTTAAATAATTTCTAAGATGATTATGGAGTGCAAACATTACTTCCAAATAATTTAGTATTATTCTAAAATTTTATATATTCTAATTAAAATAGTTTCCGAGTCTTCTTAAATTCCTTAATTTAAAAAATTACAAATTTTTTTTTTTAAATTTACTTACAAGCCTTTTCTTAGCTTTTAACTTCTAAGAACTTCATCTCTGAAAGTTAAATAATTTATTAATATCATAATTAATATAATTATAAACAAAATAAGACTTCTAATTATTATAAACTTAGTTTTAGGGCCTTAGATTTTATTATTTCCTTATAAAAGATGTTTTACTCCTAAAGTTTATTTTTTATTTTTTCAACTAATTTAAATTATTAATCTTAAACTTTTAATATTAAATAGAACTATTAATATGTTGGAAAACTATTTTTCTTTCCAATCCTAATTTAAAAGATTAATTAACCTAATTTTGTTAAATCAACTTATCTTCATATTAAAAAATTAATAAATAATTTAATATTTAATTTATTTAATTTGAATTATTAAATAATTTTTTTAATTTCTTTTGTAATTACTTTAATTAATTTCTATTTACTTATAGTTTCTAATTTCTGATTCCGTTTTGCTTTCATATCAAGAATTATTAAAATAAATTCATACTATCTAAAAATTTAAATTAAATTTATTTTAGTATTTTTGATTCTAATACATTTTATTCAAGGTTACAAAAATTAAATAATTAATTAAATAAATAAATAGTTAAAATTAGCGTCGCACCTTTGGATTCTAGGTTCCGCTTGGAATTAACGTTCAAGTTCAAATAATTTCAACATCGTTTCAATTCCCCGACTAAAATCACGAATTGCACTCTTCAATAAGAATCAACAACCAGAATTTGTCTTTTGAAGCAATGTTTCTCTGTTCTGGTAAACATGAAACCAGAAACTCAACAATTAAGAACGCATATCAGAAATTAGATTCAAGTTAATCTACATTCAGCTGTTCAACTCTCTTAAATCCTCAAACAAAATCATTCCAACGCACAACTAACTCCAAGGATCCAAACCAAAAATTCAACGTCTTACCTTCTCTGTTTCAACGATCGGCCAAAACCAAAAAATGAGGGAATTTTTTGCAGCTGTTTCCTCTTTCGGATCTTGCTGAACGTGAACCAAGAGCTAAATCCTTTGCTCTGTTTTGCAGCCACAAATCAGAAGAGAAAATCAAAGAAAGCCAAATCAGCCACTGTTCTTATTTTTCTCTTGAACAACGTTCAAGATCTTGGCTCACAATTTCAGATTTCTTTACAATTTACAAACCAAAATCTAACACCATAAAATCTGATTTTTCGAACTAACTGACCTCTAATTTAGATTTCACCAAAAATTCAGATTCTTGCTCAACCACGAACCAGAATTTTTGAGATCCAAGAGTTCAATTGCAGCTTCTTCTATTTCATTGAACGACTCACCACTCAAACCAAAACCAGATTTTTGGTTCTTCCTCTTCTATTATGAAATGTCCAACACTGAAGATCCGAATCAGAAATTTCAGATTTCACTCTTTCTTGTTGCAACAAACAAACTCCTAAAACAGAAATTTTAGATCCATAAATCCCCAAATCAAAACTCCACTTCGTTTCTTACCTTTCTTCCTCTGTTATCACGCTCCAACCCAGAATTTTTGAGTCCAAAACTCAGATTTCCAGCTTATTTCCCTCAACCAAAAATCGAATTTCATTTTTTTCTAGGTGCTCTTGTTTCTTCCTCTTCGGTTCTTCTTCTTCTTTTGATCGGCCTCCTCCAACCAAAGCCAAGGTCTCTGTTTTCTTTGCTTTCAATCTTTCCAGATCATTCTTCTTCGTTCCTCTGTTTTCTTCCTCTTTCGTGATAAATTTTTTTTCTTTTCCGAAAAATTTAGAGCACCAATTTTTCTTGTATTAGTTTTATTATTATTATAATTATTTTTCAATCTCTAAACATTGGATTTCCTTTCACGAAAAAATTCTTCCCATTAATCAGTTCATCAACTACTATTTGATTATTATTTGTTCCAATCAATATTTGATTTTCTTTTCCCCAATCAATCTCTAATATTTTTTTTTGATCTATCATTTTTTTTCCATTAAATGTATTATATACTTGATACTATATGTACTCATAATGAAATTCTTTGTTAACTTTAATTATTTTTTTTTCTCGTATATATGATTATTTTTCAATCATCAATATGTTCTCACTTTGCCATTACTGTTGGTTTGTTTTTTTTTCTTAGCTAAATCAACCATATCAATTTTCAATTTATTACTTTATTTCATTGTATACCTTCTCACCACGTGTCGCGATCATAGAGTTACGGGATGTTACATTCACTCTTTCGATTAATTCCTAATGAAATCAGATGGAACAACAAGAATAACCAATTAAATGTTTGAAACGTCCCTAATGATGTGAAACTGTGTTCATGTTTCTTATGCTCATTTGTATAATGTTATTGATGTGTAGGAGAGATCCACTAGACTTTCGAGCTCACCCTATTTTTATTTTACATATACTCATAGGCCTGGTGCTCAGTGAAGATTGACAGACCCGGAGAGTGGCCGAGAGTTTTCAGAGAGATGTTTTATTTTGAATTCTAATTCAGTTTTTATGTATTTTGAACATGGGCTTGTTGCCTAGCTAGTTATCATTTTGTGTAAATAGAACTGTTTTATATTACAAAACATTGTTTGAAACATTGGCTTGTGAGCCTATTATTTTGTTTATGTTATATGTTGAACAGATATTTCATGGTTTGAAATATTATGAATGAATAGTATGCATTCAGTGATTTCAGACGAATCTTTTGAGATTTAAAAGCTTCTGCATGTACTTTGATTTTCTGTATTATTTCTTATGAAATTTCGGTGATATAGTTTTAAATGCTATTTGAAAACATATCGAAAGTTTATTTGACAATGAATCTTGTGAAAGAGATTGTTTTGTTTTGAAATGAACAAAGAAAAGAAATTATTTGACTTGAACAGAACAAAAATGGAAAAAGAATGAAGTCACATGTCTCGGTGCTCCGGCTGGCACACGCGCTGAGCTGTGATGCCGCACGATGCCTGACTGTAGAGCTGCGAAAGGTCCGGTGCGGGGGCCAGGGTGTGACATGCTTATAAGAGGAGAAGGCCACTAGAGTTCCAAGTTGGTGACAAGGTATTTTTTAGAATTAGTCCTTGGCATCAAGAGGTTTAAATTCAAAGGGGAGTTATCTCTGAGGGTTTGTTGGACCCATTGAAATACTTAGAAGAATCGGAGAATGTGCTTATGAGTTGGACTTACCAAATCGAATGACTTCAGCTCATTATGTATTCCATATATCCATATTGAGAAAGTACGAACCTAACCCCTCTCACATCATCCATTGGGAGGAAGTGAATATTCAAGATGATGCTACTTACGAGGAAACAATAGTCAGAATCGATGACCATAAAGTACAGAGTCTATGAATGAAGGATATCCCGTTAGTGAAGGTATTGGGGAAACATCACAGGGTGGAAGAAGCTACATAGGAACTCGAAAGTGAGATGAAGACAAAGTATCCACACTTGTTTACAAGAAATCCTTACTTATGTACAAATTTCGAGGATGAAATTTTTCTAAGGGTAGGTTGTAATACCCTAAAAACTCTGTATTTAATAAAATGAAATTCAATATCAATTTAGTAAAATTGGGTGCAAAATGAAATCGAGCTCATTTCGGGGCTAAAATTGGCAAGTTTCCAAAAGTCTCATTTGGCAACCATTAGTGACCCAAAACAACTTAAAATGAAGTAAGGTAACATGAACCAACTAATTGGACAACGTATACAAAAAGTAGAAAATTGGTCAAGATTATGATTTTCATTTGTCAAACGCCCTTCAGGGGGTCCAAATTAGAAAGAATTGACATTTAGGGTACTTCGGGAAATCAAAATAACTCAAAACAAAACAAGATGACATAAACTAACAAAATAAACAACATATCCAAAAATCAGGACCATTGACCAAGATTTGAATTTTCATTTCATAGTGCCTTCAGTGGGTTCTTAATAAGGAAATTGAATGAAAACCAATTTGGCTAAACCATATATTGAAATTCTTAATTTTTTCATATGATTCCAAAAATATAGGTTATAAATGATAATTCTTTGTAAATTAGGAGATATTAATTTTTATTTAATTTTTGTTAACCTATAAAGTCATGACCACCCTAAGCATGTACAAGTCACATGGGTGGAACTCCATGATCAGGTGTACCCTCACCCTACCCAAAGCTTTGTGGGATGTTTCCTTTATTTGAATCTTTGTAAAATGATCCCATGTCACATACAAATGATTCAATACACCCACATTAGTAGACTTTTTATATGTTCTAGAAACCATGAGGCATGATTCCACATACACCCCCACTTGATTGTGTACACCCACACCCACTTAAGCCAAAATCAACCCAACTATATACATGTGTGTGTGACACATGTGATCAACCCTATTTAGATAGTTTCTTGCAACCAAGATGAGCATCTATGACTATTATATGTCCAAGAAATAAGAGAATGGGAAAGTGTTCCTAGTGTGTTTGTGCGATGAACAAGAAAGGAAACCAAAAAGGAAAATTGTCATGGGCATATATGGGACGTCCCATTTGAATTTGAATATGATTTAAACCTCTTTTGTGTTCACACATAGTTAGGAAACAAGATTGTACTCATATCTTTTAAATTAGAAAGCCCTAGTGGTCCCACTTGCCAACAATGAAAACACTTGTCCTCTTTATGCAAATCGTCCCCTCTTGTTTAGAAACTTGCCCAAACTTTGTGAGCTGCCCACGACTAAACAAGACATCCCCCTAGTACTCTTGAACATCTATATAAGCCCTCTCATGCTCTCATTCTTCTCATTCCAAAGCAAAGAGTTGACAATTCCCTCTTTCCTTATTATAAGCCCTCTTCTTGGCATCTCTTCTCCCTTCTCTTGTGTTCACAAGTGAGAAGCTTTAATTTTAGTCTTCTAGTGAGTTGTTTTGAGTACTTTTGTTAGTGGTTGAAAGTCGTTGAAGTTCTAAAAGTAGTAGATAAGGGGAACCTATGTCAGATTCAACAAGAAGTTCGAATTGAGGTAAAGAGGATTTTAAGAACTTCTATCTTGTTATTTCAAGTTCCTAGCTTGTTCATACATGTTTATTTTTCAGTTTACAACATGATTTATTCAGTTTTAACATGATTGATCATATTTAAATTTCAGTTTAGCATGTTTGCATATTTTTAATCATTCATGAGATCATACTATGCCTAGAAACCATGCTTAGGTTTGCTTTTAAGTTTTCAAGCATGCTATGTGTGTTTCCATGCTTTCTTAAATGTTTAAATTCTAAGATTTAATATCATGATTATGTGAATTTGAATATGAGAAAGTGAAGATAAGAACCATGTACTATCACAGTGACCCGTATGGGTGCTATGGGTGTTCTTAACACGTGCTTGGAATATGTGGTTTCAAAGTGCAACTAAGAGGTACTTGGTACGTGACGTCCTATGAAAAGTAAAAAAAGAATGTCTTTCCACTCTAAAGAAGGGTATCTAAATTTAGAACATCAAGGGAACATAACCCCTTTCAGTCATAACGTCAACTTGAAACAAACTTATTGTGTGAAATACTTAATGTATGAAAATGTGTGAATTTGGATGTGTTAGTAATTTGAAGCAGTAAGTTAGTTGTTTGATGGATGATCCGCTAAGCTATATGTTCACCCCTCTCTTTTTAAAATTTTTAGGAAATTGAATATGATGCAATGGAAATTTGATAGTAGCTATATTTCGAAAGTTTCTATTTTTGGAAAATTTCATTTTTTCAATGTAAGGGCATATTGCCCACTTTAGATTTATTTGACTTCCGTTGAATTTTTATTTTAAAAATTTTAAGTTATGTACTCCTGATTATGAATTCAATAATGTAATTCTTTATTTTCTTTAATAAATAAAGAGTTAGAGATATTCCTTTTTTTTTACATGTAATGCCTTATTAAATTTAAGCTTGATCAAATTGGGTGAGGCACTCATGAAAGGTTCAATAAGAGTTAGAATAAAGGAATCGAGATGCAAGTTATGTACTTGTAAATGTAACTTAGGACTCGGCCAGCCTTGTAGACAAGTCCACTAAGAGTAAAGTGGCTAAGTCCAATTGAGTTCTTTGGAGGTGTTACAAAGGTAGTATCAAAACCTAGGCATTAGTTATTAGGCCAAAATTAGAAAGTTTCCTCTGATACCAAAGGCGGTATCAAAGCCTAGGCTTTAGGTGCCTTGGGCTAGAATTAGAAATTCTATTAGTTGTTGTTTGACTAGAATTAGAAACTCTAACTAGGGTTTCACTTTGAATTGAATAGAATATTAGAATCCCAACCTTCTATTTTGAAATTGAAAACTATTTTGGAAACTATTTTCAAAAAAAAAAAGATGCATTTTGAAATGTTTTGTTTGGATACAAAGACTGTAAGGTGAGCTGATAGTGGGTAAGCCTTGTCCCGAGTAAAGTTAAACATTGAAAGGGAGGTGGGTTATCCCGCCCTAGAAAGCACGGTAGCTAAGCAAACTTCGTTCTCGCAGCCCGATCCGGAGGTTGTCCCACCAGCTTGTACGAGTAGTCTGAGTTGAAGAACACCTTTACTTTCTATAAAAGAAAATTAGAAGGTAAAAAATTAGGGCAAGAAACTAACTAAAAGTCGAAAAAGATGCCAAAAATGGTGTTTTGACTAGATAGAAGGTTGTGAGTCAACTAAATTGAAACCCTGGGTCTAGAGGAATGACCTTAGGTAGAAACATGGGTGGAACAGTGGATTAAAAGCATAAAACTTTAGGACATAGGTTAGAAACTAAAAATGTGTGAGAAATGAATCTTGTTTGGTCAAGACACGAGAACGAAAAGATTATATGACTTTGTTTATATGTGGTGCATAGGAATTCGAGGTCATGGAGGAAGCCTAGACTAAGAAAATGATGGATCATGTTTGGTTAATGACTAGTAACTTTGGAAGAACTTGTTTCTCTGTGCTTGGCTAGTATGGGACGGTCAACTATAGTGGACTCAGGAAACCTTAGTTATCGAGAAATTTCCGAAATTGTTTGTAAGTGGCAATTTTCTGAGTGAAAGTTTAAGTGGAAGAACTAGAGTAGTATTGGACACTTGAACCTGGAAGCTTAAAACTTTGCTATGCTAGGGTGAAATTGCTTGATTGTATGATTGTTTGAAAGACATGTTTGATATGTTTATATGTATATCATATGAAATCGAATCCTGTACCCAAAAGCAAAAAGAACCTAGAAGCATAAACTATTAGGACATTGAACAAATTGAGAACTTAGAGACCTAAATCTAGAATCATGATAGTACGAACAAAACAAAAGGCTAGGAAATATAAACTTGATGAATGAATATGGACGAGACGGTTATCTTCTCACGTGTAAAAAAATATTTTGTATCCCAAGGATAAGGGAAGATAGGTTGTGTGCCTAGATTATGATTCTTTTGAATCTTTCATTGTGATACCTTATTGGATACTGAAATGGCTTTTGAATTGGAGATAATGACTGTATCCAAGAGATATGCTACCAGAGCTGCCACGTCTAGCACAAACATTTAAAAAAGGAAAGTTGTAATAAGCACATATGGGACATCCCATTTGAATTAGAATTTAATTTAAACCTCTTTGTGTTCACACATAGTTAGGAAATAAGATTGTACTCATATCTTTTAAATTAGAAAGTCATAGTGGTCTCACTTGCCAAGTATGAGCACACTTGCCCTCTTTATGCAAAACGTCTCCTCTTGTTTGCAAACTTTCCCAAACTTTGTGAGCTGTCCAAGCTACCCAAGACTAACCAAGACATCCCCCTAGTGCTCTTGAGTATCTATATAAACCCCCTCATACTCTCATTTTTCTCATCCCAAAGCAAAGAGTTGACATTTCCCTATTTGCTTGTTAAAACCTCTTCTTAGCATCTCTTCTCACTTCTCTTGTGTTCACAAGTGAGAAGCTTTAATTTCAATCTTCTAGTGAGTTTTTTTTAGTGCTTTTGTTGGTGGTTGAAAGTTCTTGATGTTTTAAAAGTGGTAGATAAGGGGAACCTCTGGCGAATTCAACATGAAGCTCATATTGAGGTGAAAGGATTTCTAGAACTTCTATCTTGTTATTTCAAGAACATAGCTTGTTCATGCATGTTTATTTTTTTACTTTATAGCATAATTTATTCAATTTATAGCATAATTTATTCAGTTTTAGCATGATTGATCATATTTAGATTTCAGTTTAGCATGTTTGCATGTTTTTAATCATTCATGAGATCATACTATGCCTAGAAACCATGCTTAGGTTTGCTTTTAAGTTTTCAAGCATGTTATGTGTGTTTTCATGCTTTCTTAAATGTTTAAATTTTGAGATTTAATATTCTAATTTAGTATCATGATTATGTGAATTTTATATGATAAAGTGAAGATAAGAACCATGCACTGTTATAGTGACCCATATGGGTGCTATGGGTGTTCTTAACACATGCTTGGAGTGTGTGGTTGCAAAGTGCAACTAAGAGGTACTTGGTACGTGGCGTCCAATAGAAAGTAACAAAAGAATGTTTTTCCACCCTAAAGAAGATAATCAAAATAGAGAATATCAAGGGAATAGACCTCCTTTTAGTCATAACGTCAACTTGAAACAACCTTGTGGTGTGAAACAGTTAATGTATGAAAGTGTATGAATTTAGATGTGTTAGTGATTTGAAATAGTAAGTTGTTTGATGGATGATCAACTGGGCTATGTGCTCACCCCTCTCTTTTTAACATTTTTAGGAAATTGAATATGATGGTAATAAAAATCTAATAGTAGCTATATTTAGAAAGTTTCTATTTTTGAGAAGTTTCTTTTTTTCAATGTAAGGGCATGTTGCCCACTTTAGATTTATTTTAGTTTCGCTGAATTTTTATTTTAAAATTTTCAGTTATGTACTCTTGATTATGTATTCAATAATGTACTTCATTATTTCCTTTAATAAATAAAGAGTTAGAAATATTCATTTTTCTACTTATAATGCCTTATTGAATTTAAAATTGATCAAATTGGGTGAGGCACTCATGAAAGGTGCAATAAGAGTTAGAATAAAGGAATCAAGATGCAAGTTGTGTACTTGTAAATGTAACATGGGACCCAGCCCGCCCTATGGACAAGTCCACTAAGAATAAAGTGGCTAAGTCCAGTTGAGTTCTTTGGGGTTTGGGGTGTTATAGTTGTATATGCGAGAGATAGTAAGACTACACAAGGTACCTATATCTATTGTGTCAGATCAAGATCTAAGGTTTACTTCGAGGCTCTAGTAATGATTGCAGACTTGGTTTGGGACCCGTAAACTACACTTAATCCTCAGTCAAATGGATAGTCTGAACGAGTTATCCAAATGCTTGAGGACATGTTCAGGACTTGTATTTTAGAGTTTAGTGGGAACTGGAATGAATATCTTTATTTGTGTGAGTTTGCTTATAATAACAGTTATCAGGCTAGTATCGGTATGGCACCATTTGAGGTTGTTTGTGATAGACCTTATAGATCTCCGATTTGTTGTTACGAGGTTGGAGAATCACAGTTGCTAGGGCTTAAGGTTATTGCAGATCACACAGAGATGAGTAATCAGGTTAGGTAAAAACTTAAAGTAACCCAAGATTATATAATATGATTCATAATGGGTAGAATTATAAATCATACTATCTAATAGGTCCATATTCATATTATGTAATTAGGGAAATAGCATTGAGAGCAATTGAAAAAAAAAAAACAAAATAAAAGTTATGTTGGTGTACGTGTGTTGGGTGGAAAAAAACAAAGCAAAAGAAAAATTAATTTAAAACAAGATGGGATGGATGGGCAGCTTAGTAAGATGTAATATCTATCGTGCAGTGGGTCTTCTCTTTTCTCATTTCGTTTCCAAAAGGTTTTCATTTTCACATTACAGAATGCACAGACAAAAGAAAGAACACATAGGAGAAAGGAAACATGATTTTTCCGATAGATTTAACATGCAGGTAAGCAATTTTTCTCAATTTTTGTTACAAAAATGCTGAGTAAGCCACACACTATGATCCTCAGGTGTAATTTTACTATAGAGGGTGTTTTATAGTAGCACCCAAAAATGGACTATTACTCCACCGTGAGTAAAAGTTAGTAAAAATTATACCAATACACTCCTGGTGATATGTAAATCCTAGATATGTGGTTAGTTTTCATTCATTTGTCTTGTAAACAACAAAATAAAAACCTATAATTGAATAACTTTGGGGGGCTTCTGGGTATGTTAAACCCTAATAAAATTCTAATTGGATCCCATAGAAATGTAGAGAACAAAGATATGTATCCATCGACACCAAATTCGTGCATTTTGGATATTAATTGAAATTTTGTTGAGTGATTGACCAATTGGGTTATTTATTGAAATTTGAGAAAAAATTAATAAAAATATATTTGATTTAACATTTTTGACTATAAAAATATTTTATATAAATAGAAAAATAATCTTAAAGATTATTAAGCATGTTCGGGTTAATGCACACCAATACATTGGATCAATGCATATTGGATTAAATATGAGTCATAAATATGTTGAAAATACTTTATAAAATAAATTTAAATAAATTGGATTTGATTTGGTGCATATAAAATGATTTTTTGGTGACAAGATTTTATTGGTGCTATAGAGATAAATTGCTATTAAATATTAGGAACTAGTTCGACATTAATTTTGGTAAATAATCTTTACTCGTGGTATTATATTAAGATTTTTTATTTTATTTAAATAAATTGATATATTGCATTTTATGTTTATTTGAATTTTATGAAATGATTTTGATGCATTTAACATGTCAATTACATACCTAAGTAGGTTATTGACATGACAACATTTCTATTGGTGTAGTCTATGGGAACTGTTGTGGTGACCTTGATTGGTGCATTCTTGGTATGAGATGAATGAGATAGAAATGGATAGATAATTGGATAACTAAATGCTGGTGCATTTGCGCTATGAGGAGCAAATTCGCTCTGTTATCTGGAAGAGAGATGGTTCATGTTTTTACAAAGGTTGCACATTGTTAAAATTGAATGCATGTTCACACATTATATTATGTATATATGTTATTTTTATTTCATTTGCAAGTGATTGAAATCGATTTTGCCTTATGTGTTTTATACATATGATGACTATATAATACCATAAGTCAGATTATTCACTAAGCTTGTTGTTTTCTCACTCTACTCTTCAATTATTTTCTCAAGGTTTTGACAGGAAAGAGAAAGGGAAGATGTTGTGATATCATTACTAATTTCTTTTGGACTTAATAGTATGTGATAATTGTAATAGCTAGCCAGATTACTCTATTTGGAGATGTATATAGACTTGTTATCATCTAAATGTAATGTCAGAATAAATTATGATTGTGTGGATGTATGGTTAACTAGATAAAGAAATATATGATTTTTTTTTACTGATTGTGATATATCAAGTAATTTGAATTTGGTGATATATTATATTTTAGAAGAGACTCTATCAAATTTTTTAGGAAATTGGTGATTTGGTTAGGAAAGCTTACAAGGTTTCTAACATGTCAATACTCAAGATGTTTAGGAATTATTTGTTGGTTGTGATGTCACCTGAGAAAGAGTTGCATCATAGAACATGTTAGTGTATCATCCAGAGTTTGGCAATCCCTTTGTACATTTAATAGTACATATTTTGCATCATTGTCTCTATAAATTTTCTAAAGTTTATTTTATTTGAATTATTTTATTTCATTTTATTTTACAATTCAACAAAACTACAGGGTGTTACACACATTTTTTTTGGTCAGATAGTCTAGAAATTGAGCTCTTAACCATATTATTTGAGCAAGCAATCTCGTAATTGTTAGGTTACGAGTTGATAATAAAGACATAAGTGACCATCTTGTAGATACATCAATTAAAATCATAAAATATCTAACTAGTCTACACGGTGGGTGAATGGGCCCACATATGTCACATGTGTACATTCCAAAAATGTAGGAGACTCAATCCCATCTTAGTTGGTGATGGTCTAATGTTAGTTGCAAAGAAAACTAACATTAGAATAGGTAAAATGTTGCATTTTAGAAGAAATAAAGGAGAATAGAAATAAAAAATTGCATAACTAGCAATAATTGCATGTAGTTAGGGATTTGTATTGTTTAATAGCTTTTAAACCTTGTTTTGATGAGTTTTGTTATTCTTTTATGAGAAAATGATGTCTGAGAAAGAAATTAAATGTATTGCAGGATATAGATTGAAGCACAAAGGAAGAGCGTGCAGAAGAAGGCAAATCAAGAAGGAAATCATGAGAGAATACTAGTAGATCGTGGTCCAATAACTGAAGACCGCAGTAACAAAAGACGAACCAGATCAGTACATACTGCACTGGTGAACACGGTCCACACTCTAGTGACCGCGGTCACCAGAACGTGAATTGCACAGAAACAGGCCAGACTGCGGTCCACAGAATGAGAAGAATTTCTGGGTTTTTGCACAAAATCAATGATCACGGTCATGGACCGCGGTCCCTCACTTGAGTATCGGGAATCTCGTATTTTTTAGAGTTAATTTTAGTGCAGGTATAAAAGGAAAAAGTGTGATTAGCAGAGGGGGATACCTAATTGGGAAAGAAACGATTGTGGTTGCTAAAGAAGGAGAAATAGTGTTTTTCTTTGAAGGGATTAAAGGAGTTTCAATTACAATTTGAGTATGCTTTATTTCTTATCTTTATCTTTTATGATTATGTTCTTTTCCATGTCTAGTTAATTTAGTTTCACTGTTTGGGATATAAACTCTAATGTATGCATGGTAATTTCATCAGTTTAATTGATTTATCTGCACTACTCTTTATTCATTCATGCTTAAAGCTTTATGTTTACTGGCCATAAGCGTAAAGAACCCAAGATCACTAAATTAACTCGAGAGAGAGGCTTGGTGAGAGGTTATAATAGTAAAGACCCAGATCAAGTCATCGATCGAAAGATTGTGACTGGATCTAAGGGAGATAGCACAGGAGTTCTTATTTGAATTCGTAGGGTCATTGATTGAACACCTCGGAAGAGGGTATTGAGAAACACCTTTAGTGAAAAATTGGAACGCCTAGGAATAGGGTCTCAATTACAAGTGCAATAATCATAGTGTTAGTACATCATAATTCCAAATAAAATTACAGAGCATACTAAGGTGTTTATTATCCCAAATAGCCTTTTTAAACATTGTTACCTAGTCAATTTAATTTCAGTTTTATTGTTTTTGAGAAATTAAAGTTCTGTTTACACAATTGCTTATCAAACTAAATTGGACGTCTTGATAAAATCAAAACCAACGCTAGATTGGGATTTAATTCATGCGAACAAGTACTTTTTCCCTGAGGACGATATCCGATTTCACCAGTATTACTATTGCGATCCCGTACACTTGCGGGGTTGCTAACATCTAATAATAAGTTTTCCTTGAGAACATATAGCACATGAGAATTCACTAGAGTTAAGAATCTTCTACTTCTTAAGTAATTGTCCATATAAATTTTCAATGATTTTTCACACCGTTGTAGACCAGGATATCCTAGCTGGTCAAGCCAAATATTAAAAATATTTACAATAGTAAACTAAATGTTTACTGTAGCATTGATCTCAATTGTTGTAATATTCTTGTAGAATAAATCCAAAGAAAAAGCAAGTAATTTTTTTAAGACATGTTTTTTACCCAATACCACACTCGTAATATAAAGGTATTCAATATTCCCTTCATTAATTGTCTCGATATGATATCTATTTTGGTTAATATCTTTGAAACTTAATAAGTTTCTTCAAGACTTAATAAAGAACAATACATCGTTTATAATAATCTTTGTTTGTGGCACCCCAGCTCCTGGCATCAGTCTCCGTCTCTATTGCGACGATCCGTCGTGGGGCCGCGTACGGAGACGACGCGCGCCCATTCGTTCGTTCGGCAGGAGACACCGAGTCACCCGTTCGTTCGCCGAGAACCGGAGGCCACGTGGTTCGTTTTCCTTTCTCATTCAATCTCAAATTTCATACCTTTCTTTTAAACAGGTTATGAAGTTAAAATTTAAAATATACAATGGCCGCCAAAATAATGGTTTCTTTCAGTAGACGTGAAATTCAGTAAAATACATGCAGCGAAAATCAGTTCATTCATAAATTCACAGTGAAATCATTTCTGACCAAGTGAAGTGTTTTGCAGCGGAGTAACATTTCAAATTCATTCAAAGGTTTGGTATGAAGATAAAACGTGGCCCAATGGGCATAAGTTCCAAATTACGAAATTTACATGTGAAACAGTTCAAAATAAAAGAGGGCACATGCCCAGTTTAATTCAAACACTAAAAGATTATTTACAGTCAAAATGGTACAACGATAACTCAAATAAAACTGAAGAAAAATTATAACAACCTCCCAGCGAGGTCACTACCCAAAAAGACAACCCATATGCTAACCTACTCCTGCGGTGTCAATGATCACCTGTAATGGAAAAATGGGGTGAGCTCGAGAGCCCAGTGGATCATCCCTATACATCGCTAGCATTATACAAACCAGAATACAAAACATACAATCGCTTTCATTACATTAGGCATTTCACACAATTTCTTGTTTTGTTATTATCTAAGACCGAAAGAGTCCATAACCCTCGGTATCCCCTGTGTGGTCCGGGAGTGAATCCGGGGGTAACACCTGAGGGCCGATTACCTTCGGGACCACGATCCAAGGATGAAAGTCCATAATGACTCTTCGTCCGAAGACACTATTAGCTGTCACAGTTAGCTCGGGTAAGGACACCCACGATTACACCCTAAGGCCGGTCACCGTGCCAGTACGTGGATTTATTAATCTTAATTAAATGTTCTTTAGTCATACATGTCATTCCAAGTCATATGTGATCACTAGTGGAAACATTTAAAGTAAATCAAAATAGACGTGTTCAGCCATTCATATAAATCATCACAGTGAAATCTCTATCTAGCATGTTATGGCACAAACAACCATGCATCAAGACATACACCAAATAAAACCCAACCAAGGTCAATCAAGCAAGTCCTAGCATGCTCCTAAACAAATCTTAAACTAACAAACATCATGTTAAACATTCAAAATTTGGATAAGGCTAGGGAGTAAGAAAATCACACCCACATTTGTACTCCTCGATCTCACGCCTTTCTCCTTGTCGTGTACGCCTCAGATTATCAATCTATAGGATTTTTAAACAATCAAAATGGGTGAGTCTAAGGCATACATGGCATGAACAACACCCTAAGGATTGTGTTCTTGGCACATGTGTTTTAAATGCACCCAAAATTAATACAAAATGAGGGAATACTGGTGCATGTTGTATTACCGCGGCAATGCGAAACATTGCCGTGGTCATCGGGGTCGGCGACATGTGCTTAACACATCAATGCTAGGTCACTAAGTTTAGAATACACATTAACTCAACAAAAATTGGTTTACTCATGAAGAAAACGATTTAGAAAGCTAAGGAAACAAGATCTCAAGGGGGTTTCGAGATTTACCTTAGCACAAAACCCTTTCTAAGCTTGCTTCAACCTGAATCCACCCTTGTTGATGTTGCTCTTGGCGGATCTGAGCTTGAAAATGGTGGAGAATGGTTTGAAGGGGCTCAAACCGCCCTTAGAGCTCAATAGGACACTTAAGAAATGAAGTAAACAAGTTAGATGAGAGCTAGAGAAGAAAATCAGTGATTTGCGGTGGAAAAATCTAGATCTAGGGTTTTTCTGCGCATGTTTGTTTATATAGAAATCGACGAATGACCGCAGTCACTGTAATATGACCGCTGTCACTATGCAACTACCGCAGTCACTGTGTGATTACCGCGGTGGACAGACTGGTGTGCATTGTTCATTTGTGGGTTTTTCACGTGATGACCGTGGTCGCCCAGATAAGGACCGCGGTCACCAGTATGCATTTCCCTGTTCGTTTCTAGGTTTCTATCGCGATGATCGCGGTCAATGTAGGACCGACCGCAGTCACCAGAACGATGTGTTTACCTTTGTTTTCTAGGTTTCTCATGCAATGACCGCGGTCACTATAGGTCGACCGCGGTCACCAGAATGAAATTTCTAGTGTTTAGCGTCTTTCTTCACCATTTCTCGTACTTCGAGGATTGGTATCACTCTTACACTTATTTACAATTATAATACATGGTTTTCGGGTATTTTGACCATCTTTTATTCTTTTATTAAGTTTGTTATTCCACTTTATCCATTCCTAATGACGTGGAAATCTCATAGACTTTCAGGGTATTACATTGTTCCTTCAAGTAATAGTAAATTAGCTCTTTCGGAGCCTTCAATAAGTTTTGTACTAATAGATATTGTGTTGCATTAGCTTCTTATATAAGCAAATGAGAAAAATATTTTTTATTTATAACTATGGTATGTATTGGAGCACTGTCTACAAGACAAATATCTTTATCTTTAATCTTGATTCCAACTAAATTTTAATCATATATATCCATATTTTCTTCATTAAAACAAAATAAATATTCGTAAGAAATACTTCTTTTTTATATATATGTGCGAGAAAAATACATTAAATTAAACACACAAAAGTAACACACATTGAAAACAAACATAGGCATTCTAAGAAATTTGCTACATCTAAGTTGGTCATGTCAAAAGGACTTTGGTTAATGCATCATTTTCAAAAATAAAATTTTTGTTCAAATTGTTCCCATCTTTTTTTAATGATGCTTGATAAAGATCAACAAAATGCTTTTATGTACAACAGGTGTGTGATGAATGTCTTTTCATACTACGTTATTGCATATATTTTCAGAATTATTTGAAACTTTATGTTGTATATCCTTTTTCTTTTTTCTTCTTTCTTCTCATTATTTTTTCACTTTTGGTGGTTGATATTATTTTTATGATAAGAACTGTTTTCGTAACCAACACGATATTTATTTTGACCTTGATTACATCTACGACCACGGCCACGACCATGACTTCTTCCCTTTCAAATGCTATTTGATGCTACTATATTCACTTTAGGGAATGAAGTATAACTAGTTGGACAAGCTTCATGCCTTTTCATTGGTAGATTGTTATTTTGTTTAGCCACAAAAAGACATGAAATTAGCTTAGAATATTTCTTAAATCTTTTTTTTTTTTGATACAGCTACTGCAAGAGCACATTCAAGGCATGAAAAGTAGAAAATATTTCTTTAACATATCATCATTAGTGATCTTTTCTCCACATACTAATCATTGATAGCTAATTCCAAATACTGCAGAACTCTACTCACTCACGCTTTTAGAGTCTTATAATTGAATATACATCCAGTCAAAACGAGCCTTTGGAAGAATTACTATCTTTTAGTGATTATATCTCTCTTTCAAACATTTTCACAATTCAAAAGGATATTTTATTATAAGGTACTCAATTTTCAGTCCTTCCTAGAGATGGTGGCGAAGAAAAATCATTGTCTTGACAAGATTTTATATAGACTCATTATTTTCCTCTTTGATGGTGTCTCCAAGACCCTTTGCGTCAAGATGGATTTCAACATCTAAAATCCATGATAAATAATTTTTGCCTAAAATATCAAGTGCCATAAATTTTAACTTCGTAAGATTTGACATGTTATCACAAGATATATAAAATATATTAGAATATGACTATTTAAACAATTAATTTTTAAAATATTTTTTAATGAAATAGATAATTAATATATATATATATATATATATATATTAGTTATTAGTTAAAAATAAATAATACCAATTACATATTTTTTTACATCTTGATATTCAATCAAAATATACTATTTATATGAATTGGTGGGACAACCTCTAGGAAAGAGCAGTAGGACAACCTCTAGGAAAGAGCAGTAAGACAAAGTTTACTTAAAGCAACTAGCCTCCTAAGACAGGATAACTCATCTTTCTCAATGTTTAGCTTTACTCGGGACAAGGTTGTAACACCCCAACCACAAGGCGGGTTGGGTCCAATGTTACATTTACAATTATACAACTTGCATCACCTTCTATTATCTCAAGTCTTATTATTTTTCAATGAGCACACAACCTAAATAATTTAATTTTATTTTAATAAAACTATTACAAGAGAGATAAAAGAAAAAACTTCAATCTTTATTTATTAAATAAAATAAAGGGATACATGCTTAAAATTCAAATAATGAAAAAGGGAGTACATAACTCTAAAATTTAAAAATAAAAATTCAGCGGAAGTCTTTATTCAAAATTTGGGCAATATGTCCTTACATAAAAACTTTCTAAAAATAGATTTTCTAATTCCTTCGAAAGTTTGATCATGCATTTCAATTTCCTGAAAAAAATAAAAGGAAGGGGTAAGCACATAGCCTAGTGGATCATTCATTAAATAACTAAGTTACAATTTTAAATCAATAGCATATCCAAATTTAAACAATTTCATACATTAAATGATTCAAGTAACTTTTTTATTGTAGTTGACGTTAAGACTGAAAAGGGTTCTACTTCCTTCATGTTCTTCATTTAGATAACCTTCTTTAGGGTTGAAAGAAATTTCTTTGTCACTTTCTATTGGAAGCCACATACCAAGTATCCCTTAGTTGCGCCATACAACCACACACTCCAAACGTGTGTTAAGAACACCCATACGAGTCACTGTAATAGTACGTGGTTCTTACTTATATTTAAGAATTACATAATCATAAAAGAAATTTAAAATATAAATATCAAAATTTTAAACAACCAAGAAAGCATGTAAACATTACATAGCACGCTTGAAACTTTGAAATAAATCCTAAACATGGATTCTAAGTATGACAACTCTCATAAGTGATTAAAACATAAACACATGTTAAAATAAAGTTAAAATATGATTAAACATGCAGAAACTAAAATAAAACATGCTGAAAATTAGAATTTAGACAAGCATAAACATGCTAGAAATTTAAAATAGCAAAGTAGAGGTTTAAGAAATCTCCTCCACCTTAATTCGAGTTTCTTTGTAGAATTCGGCAGAGGTTCCCCTTATCTACAACTTTTAAAACTTCAAGATCTTCTAATCACCAACAAAACTAATTCAACAACTCTCTAAAATACTAAAATCAGAACTTCTCACACAAGAAAGAAAAGAGAGTGAGAAGAGTTGCGAAGAAGAAGGCAAGAACGAGCAAAGAGGAAAGTATCAACTTTTTACTTTGAGATGAGATGAATGTGAGCAAGAGGGGGCATTTATAGGTGTTCATGAGCACAAGGGGGGCATCTAGGGCAGCTCACCATGTTTGGACATGTTTCCAAACACATAAGGGGATAATTTGCATAAAGAGGGCAAATGTGCTCATGGTTGGCAAGTGGGACCACTAAGGTTTTCAATCCAAGTGTAAGCAAAATCTTTGAACCTTATTTGTTTCTTTTATACACATAAGGGGATGATTTGTATAAAGAGAGCAAGTGTGCTCATGGTTGGCAAGTGAAACCATTAAGGTTTTCAATCCAAGTGTAAGCAAAATCTTTGAACCTTATTTGTTTTTTTATACGTGTGAACACAATTAAAGGTTTAGCATACATTCTATTATCTCTTAGATGTCTTCTATTAGTAGGGAAACATTTTAATATGTTGTGATTCATAAAATCAAATAAGTTTCTAATATGGGCACCCAAAAACAAAGCTTTGGAATGTTTCTTATTTCCCTTGGATTCTCTCCCTTTTTGGCTCCACATGTGAGCATGAGGCAATTTTCTATTTTTTGATTTTTTTTTCTAGGTGAAGGAACCTTTCTATATCTCTTTAAATCAGCCATTCCCATTAAACTTCTATCTTGGGTTTGTTACATGTGTGCCCACACACACACTTATGAGACATTTTATATGAAACCTTAGTATAAATGATCATTTATCTTAGCACATGTAATTATTCTTCATGATTTTTATAGGTGTGGGCACACTTGATGATTTACATGGCACATGAAATCGTTCTTCATGGTTTCAAATAATGGACACGTCCCATGGAGCTTAGAGTAGGGTAGGGTGCTGTAATACCCCAAAATTTTGTCAAATAATTGAAGATAAATAAGTTTGAGGAAAATAAATAAAATAAGTTGAATAAATTAATTTCAAAGATTTTAAGAAATTCTGGGTACAAATGATGGGTTGGCACATGAAAAATAATTTATATTGGAGATATAATAAAAATTAGGATAATTAAATGAAAATTAAGGTTTAGTAAAATTAATAATGAAATTTAAGGATTTGCTTAAGGAATAAATAAAAATAAGGTGTACACACATATTAGCTAATATGTGAATGAATAAGGTATGTGTTAGCATAATAAATGTTAATATTATG
>JAJIYU010000368.1:0-54033 GCA_030144865.1 Tinospora cordifolia
TTATTACATAAATTTATTTTATTCATTTTTTTTAACTCCAATAAATAATTATTATCATTATTTATTTATTCTAATTTCTCAAGTAATACACTTATTACTTAATACTTTCACAAAAAATCATTTATTACCATTTGATACACATATTGATTAATATCATTGCCAAAAATTTTGTATGTTTGTATAATCATGTATTTCTCATTTATAATTCATTAATTTATACAGAAAAATACATATCGAACCCGTCGACTAAATGTCCAAAAATACGGGTCGTTACATAATCAATATAATAGCAGAAATGAAATATCACGAGTGGTAAATCCAAATCAAAATCATACATAACGATAAATCATCCGGCAATCTCAACAATTGCAAACAACCAATTCAATATCGGTCAATATCAAACATACATATAATATAAATCCTATACTAGCAACCATTATGTCTCAATTCCGGCATAATACTAAAGAGCAAGGATATCCTCTCACCTGAGTGTTTTAGGATCCTTTCAGCTTTATTATCAAAATGGATTGTCCTTAAGATGTACTTGACGGTCACTCAACCAAAACATGAGATTTTCACCTTAGCGTTTTCAGAAAATCTCACCACTTGTTTTCCACAATCAACACCACTCACAACCCATTTGAAATGACTTAACAACTCAATTTTTCGAACAAAATAACTTTAATATCTCAATTGGTTTCACCTTCCCTCATGCATTCTCACAACAGAAAATCTAAATTTGCAGGTTAAGCAAGTGATTACTGAAAGAATAAAATAGTAGACAAACTCAAATTCTTACCTTTAATCTTTAGTTTTCGGCTAAACTTACTTCAGAGTGCTTCTTCTAACTTCCCAAAATTGTTTTTCCCTCGTTTGGAATGAACTAAAAGTGAAAATGACAAGTTTAAGTCGGTCATTCTATTTATATATCGCGCACGGACCGCGGTTGGCAAGTGAGGACCTCGTTCGGTGGTCGATTTTCTCGAAATTTCCAATTTTCTCAACTGTGGATCGCAGTCGGCCATTTATGGACTGTGGTCAACAGTATGACCCCAATATCCTTAAGTAGTTTTCCTTCACGATTCCCACAGTCGAATCGCAGTCTTTTGAGCATTTTTCCTATTTTTCATTATTTTTGAGTTTCTAAGCCATTAAACTATTTTATATGATTTTATTTTCATTTAATATACACATGGACATTCAAAACATATTTTCTTTTAAAATTTTTCGTATTTAATTAAAATTCTTAAATTTATTTTCGATGTAGATGCATTACAATGTTTTGGGTTATTACAATCTAACCCCCTTTAAAGAAATTTCGCCCTCGAAATTTAAATAGAACATACCTGCCCAATGTGTTCTGTCAAGAATTCCTGGAGAATACTTCTGGGCACTTCTTCTGCATCTCACTCTCTAATTCCCAGGTGGCTTCCTCCAGATTATGATGCTTCCATAGAACTTTGACTAAACGATTGTCTTTAGTCTGAGGTTTTGCACCTTATGATCCAAGATCTGAATAGCTGGCTTTTCGTAAGTTGCATCATCTTGAAGCACGATATCTTGCCATTGAATGATGTGTGAAGGATCTGGCTTCTACTTCTGAAGCATAGATACATGGAAAACATTGTGGATTGCAAAAAATCGATTCGGAAGATCCAATTCGTAAACATATTCACTAATTTGTTTGAGTATCTCAAATGGACCAATGAATCTAAGGGCTAACTTACCCTTGGTTCCAAACCTTATAATTCTCTTCTGTGGACTTATCTTCAAGAACACTATGTCTCTTGGTTGGAACTTTAAGGGTTTTTTTCTTTTGTTCTCATAGCTTTTCTGTCTACTCTGTGCAATCAATAGCCTCTTCTGGATCTTCTTGACTTGTGAGTTCATCTCTTCAATCATATTAGGTCCGGTAAGCACATGATCTTCCAGTTCTGCCCAACAAGATGATGATTTACAGGGTCTACCATAGAGTGCTTCAAATGGAGCCATTCCAATGCTCGCCTGATAACTATTATTGTAGGCAAACTCTACTAAATGTACGTCTTTGCTCCAATTGCCCTAAAAATCTAGAGCACACGCTCTCAACATATCTTCTAACACCTGTATAACCTTTTCAAATTGTCCATCCATTTGTGGGCGAAATGCCATGCTCATAGTGATCCTACTTCCCAGTTCCTTTTGTAAAATCTGCCAGAATTGGGATGTAAATCTGGCATCTCGATCTAATACAATTGTCTTTGGGATTCCATGTAGTCTCACTATTTCTCTAATATATAGTTCACTCAACTTACTCACTGGATCAGTAGATCGTATAGGCAAGAAGTGAGCGACCTTTGTCAACCAATCTACTATCACCCAAACGGTGTCTTCACCTTTCTGATTTCTCAGAAGGCCACTCACAAAATCCATGGTAATATTATTCCACTTCCATTCTGGTATTGGAAGCGGCTGCAATAAGCCAGATGCCTTTCTGTGCTCAGCCTTCACCTGTTGGCACGTAAGACATCGAGAGACATACTTTGTGATGTCTTTCTTCATACCTTTTCACCAATAAGTCTTCCTCAAATTCTGATACATTTTATCACCATCCGGATGCAATGTGTACTTGGTTAAGTGTGCTTCATCCAGTATGGTGTCTTTGATCTGTCCTGTACTCGATACACATAACCTGTTTCCTAACCTCAGTGCACCATCCGCATCAATTCTAAAGTTTGTATGTTTACCTTGCCTAACACCGTTAATCAGATTTGCCATGCACTTATCATTCTTCTGCTCCTCTCTGATCTGGTGTATAATATCCAGCTGGCTAGTTATCGTATATAGATATGTTTGTTTTTCATCAGTGGTTATACCCAGGTTATATGTACTAATCAACTGATATATTTGTGCCATTTCTTCATCCTTTCGGCTAAACTTTCTACTAAGTGCATCTACTACTACGTTAGCCTTACCAGGATGATAATGTAGTTGAAAGTCATAGTCTTTCAAGAACTCTAACCATCTTCTTTGTCATAGATTGAGTTCCTTCTAGGTATACAAGTCAAAATTCTCCCCATAAAGATAATGCCTCCAAATCTTAAATGCGAACATGACCGCTACAAGCTCCAGATCATGTGTGGGATAATTCTACACATGTGGCTTTAGCTGTCGGGAAGCATATGCCACAGGCTATCCTTCTTGCATTAGTATTGCACCCAAACCATTCAACGATGCATCAGTATAGAAGGTGTACCTTACTTCTTGTGTAGGAGTAATCAAGACTAGTGTTGTTGTCAATCTCCTTTTCAATTCCTGGAATGATGCCTTACACTATCATCCCAAATGAACTTTTCTCCTTTCCTAGTCAGTTTTGTCAGTGGACTAGCTATTTTCGAGAAATCCTTAATAAATCTGCGGTAGTACCCAGCCAATCCAAGAAAACTTCTGATCTCAATTATTGTTGTTGGTTGTTTCCAGTTAGCAACCGCTTCCACTTTCTCTGGATCCACTGATATACCTTCTGCCAAGACAACATGACCAAGAAATTTCACTTTCTGCATCCAAAATTCACATTTGCTGAATTTGGCGTACAATCTATTATGTCTAAGTGTTTCTAGTACCATGTGCAAGTGTCTTTCATGCTGAACATCTGACCTGGAATAGATGAGGATATCATTCACGAAGAGAACAACAAATTGATCCAGGTATTGGCTAAAGATCCTAGCCATTAGATCCATAAACGCCGCTGGAGCATTTGTCAGTCCGAATGGCATCACTGTGTATTCAAAATGTCCATACCGAGTTCTGAAAGTTGTCTTCGGTATATCTGACTCACGGATCCTTCACTGATGGTACCCTGATCTCAAATCTATTTTTGAAAATCGCGAGGTTCCCCTCAACTGGTCAAAGAGATCATCGATTCTTGGTAGAGGGTATTTATTTTTTATTGTAACTTGGCTTAATTTCCTGTAGTCTACACATAATCTCATGGATCTGTCTTTCTTCCTAACAAACAGGACTGGAGCTCCCCATGGCAACTCACTTGGTCTAATGAAACCTTTCGCTAGCAATTCATCCAATTGAGTCTTCAGCTCAACTAGTTCTACTGGTGCCATCCGATAAGGTGGAATGGCAATGGGATTTGTACCCGGATATACTTCAATCTTGAATTATATTTGCTTGTGTGGTGGAAGGCCAGACTATTCATCCGGAAATACATCCTCATATTCTCTTACCACTGGGACCTGCTATATTTCTTGTGGCTTCTCTACTTCATCCTCTATCAATTGTCTGAAGTTGACCTTCTGTTGGATAGGATGTAGTAATGCTAATGTTGGACTTCTAGGCAGTTTCTTTATATCTCCTTCTATCTTCACAACGTCCCCGAATGGTAGCTTTATGGTAACTCTTTGTCTTTGGCAATCGATCTCAACTTGATATTGGGTCAACCAGTCCATTCCCAATATCATGTCATATCCGCCAAAATGAGTCACACCTACAATGTCTTCTTGAACTCACTATGCTCCCTACTAGAGTAGACATTTCCAATGCTGTAATCAAAGGATCTGTAACTAACTTCAATCTATCTACAACCTCTTCCGAAATGAATGACCTAATAGCACCTGAGTCAAATAATACTTGCACAGTAACCCCAAATAATAAGAATATACCTTCTATTGTCGGGGTTAGATCTACACTACTGCTCGTTGCGTAAAGGCTAGCTTGACTCTATTGCTGTGTTTGAGGCTTTCGCTGTGATCTTTCAGTCTGAGATCGAATCTGATACACTAATTGAGATATTGTGGTCATTTCTCTATTAGGATAATCTCTGGCAAAATGCCCTTCTTGATTGCAAACATAGCATAACCCTTTATTTATGGCTTGCACCTATTGTTCATTGATGTTTCTATCTGATCTAGCCTGTCTTCACTGCGATCTCTCAGAAGCCTGTACCTATCTCTGGCTCTGAGGTACTCTTCTCCTCTCTTGACTGCTAGATCTCTTGAATGATGATCATGCTAACTTGCTAGATCTAATTCTCTTCTTACTCTTCCATGCCTGCTCAGCCTCGAGGTCTCTTTCTATAATCTGTGCCCTTTCTACCACCTCTCTAAAGTTCGTCAACTTTAAGGGTGTTATTATCTTCCTAATCTCTAGTTTCAACCCTTTAATAAACCTCTATGTCTTTGTTTGTTCATCCTTTACCAGATCCGGAGCAAATCTTGCCAATTTTGTAAATTTTCGTTTATACTCTGCCACAGACATCGTCTTTTGTGCTAATCTTGTGAACTCAGCATGCATTTGTCTTTTCTTGGCTATTGAAAAATAAGCACAAAGAACATGGTCTTAAATTCTTTCCAAGTCAACGTCGTTTTATATATGGTAGGGTCATTCACAATCATTTCCCACCAGTGATATGCTAGCCCTTCTAGCTGATGGACTGCCAAAGTGACTTATCGTGGTCCTGTCACTCCCAATGCATTCAAATGCTTATTCATCTCTGTAAACCACCTATCAGTTGTCATTGGATTAGTCATTCCCTCAAATGTATTGGGTTTCAATTTATGAAACTCAATCAGTAACTCCTTCTGTTCCTTATCATAACCAACTGATTTACTTGTCGTAATTGCCTCTGATGATCTGGCCTCTTGTTGAGTTTGAGGCACTGGTGAAATCTAAGGCTCTAGCGGTGGTTGTACAGGTTGCTGCAACATCTGTGGTTGTGCTGGCACTGGTGGCTGTGATGATTGCAAGGTTCTCACTACTTGTTTTACCACTCGGGGAGTGATTTCTATCACTATTCTAGGAGTGACCTCGGCTATCATCTTCTGAGTGATCTCTACAATCATATCTGGAGTCATCACTACTCCCACTGATGCATCCGCTACTACTAGAGTGCCTTCTCTATGTTCAGGCTCGTGACTACGCTCCCCGCGAGCTATTCCTCGTCTTGGTCGTCCCCTTGGCATTGTCTGCAAGTTGAAACCTAATTCAATATCCAATAGTTTAATTTGATTGCAGCAAAACATCGAAGAATTGCAATCAAACTTTGGATTCTGAACTTGCAGTAATTGCCAGTTAATTTCCTCGCCTAAGTATTTTTCCTTGTTTCGTGCTACTATGATTCTAGATGCATAGTCTCTAAGTTCTTGATATGTCTTTGCAGCCTAAAAGTTTGTACTTCTAAGTCGGTAGCATTTCGTCTATTTCTGGGTGCAGGACGTTGGGTAATATGCTAACAATACAGTTTTACTACATATGTTGCAACCAATCATACACCAACCAAACACACAATGTACACTAGCATAATGAAATTCCAAGCTTCCATCCATGTTTCTAGGTCCGGGTACCCATCCTATCCTCGCCTTTCCACACAAACTTCCACTTAGAAATCTCATTACACCCATTACAATTGCACAAATGTCTCGATTTCCACAGCTTTCACATCCTACTATGTTGATTAGGCATAATAGAACATATGTTTCCGTGAATGGATTCCCCTGGCTTCACAAGACCCACTATGCCTGACTACCCCATCCTAGCCAAACATAGCAAGTACCTGCTCTACTAGAGACACGAGCATTCACCAAACATGGTCTGTCATTCTTCGAATTCAAGATTCCTCTATACCCCCAAATCCCCATGCATCCCATCCTACATAGAGACCAGAGGTACAGAATCCTCTTGAACTCGCGTCCTAACCAAACAAGTGTGCGTTCAATCATGTTATCAGTCTCTAACCTATACCCTAGTGTCTTTTAATTTAGACTCACTGTGCCAACAAGGCATCACCCAGTTAGTCCAAACTTTATCCAAAACTATTTCCAATGAAAAACTATTTTCCAGTGAAAATCAAAACCTAGTAAAAAAATCATTTTTCAATGAAAACGACTAACTCATTTAAAATCTCCTAGAGTGACTCTGGTGATAACGCTATGCAGCCTATTACCATTTATCTGGATTGAACTCTAATAGCTTAGTGTGCCCTACTATTGAGATCAACTTTCCCATGGAGCTACAATTGAGCTCTAATACCATATTTGTAACACGCTGGCCTTAGGTCCAGGCTCCCCAAAATAGAGATCATTGGGTTACCATCTCTTTACAACTGGAACGCTACTTTTTCTACAAATTTTGCTATATCTCAAACAAATTAAGTGAGACAATTATCAAAATAGTGAGCCCATATTGATCAACTTTTGGTTAAATATTTCCTGTGAAGATGTTCATAATAATATTCAAGAAAATATCAAATCCAGCAAAATATTCCATAAGTTCTATATTATCAAAATAGGAAAACAGAGTCCAACTATAAATACAACATCAAAATATGAAAATACAATTTGATTACATTTCCTTCATTAAACAAAATGAAGAACAACGGTTCCTCTCCGTAATTACGTCAAAGTCATTTTGATACAACATTTCAAAAGGCAGTTATAGACCCTTCCTTTAACATTTCCACTACCAGAAAGTAGTCATTGTACAACAAACCTGTGAAAAACCTGAAAATGAAATGATTGGGTGAGTTCGAAGCCTAGTGAGTCAATCCTACGCATCTCTAGCATTATACAAGATCAAACTCAAAACATCCATACACTTTCAAACATTAGGCGTTTCAAACATTCAATTGTTTGTTGTAAACTAAACCAGAAGAGTTGATTAGACTCCCAATATTCCCTCGTGATCCAAAATGGAAAATAAGTGCATGCAATTTGGCCAAAATCAAGAAATCACGAACATCAACATCCAAAGATAAGTAACGCTCTGCAGCCCATTACTTATCCCCATGTACGCCCTCACGGCCGATACATGTGAATCATAGTCTAAGGAACAGTGATGTTATGCAGCCAATTACTAGGGTAACACTCTGCAACTAGTTACCAAATCCCGAAGACAAACCAAGTGTCGAGCATAGGCAAAGGAAACAAATACCTAGCGGCCAATTTCTTTTATTTCAAAGACCTCACTGTCATAGGTAAGGAATGTTATGCAGCCAATTCCTTATTATTTCCAACACAATGAAAATGTCATTGACACTAAGGGTCAGGAATATTTACGACGCTTTGCAGCCTATCGTACCGATGTGTGGGACTCTTATGTAGCCATTAATCTTAGTTTAGTGAAACATGATCATTCATTCAAATCCATGGCATGCAGTCAATATAATATCAGAAATAAATTGATGAAATATCACGAGTGGTAAATCCAAATCAAAATCATACATAACGATAAATCATCAGGCAATCTCAACAATTGCAAACAACCAATTCAATTTCAATCAATATCAAACATACATATAATATAAATCCTATACTAGCAACCATTATGTCTCAAGCATGATTCCGGCATAATACTAAAGAGCAAGGATATCCCTCTCACCTGAGTGTTTTAGGATTCCATTTAGCTTTATTATCAAAATGGATTGTCCTTAAGATGCACTTGACAGTCACTCAACCAAAACCTAAGATTTTCACCTTAGTGTTTTCAAAAAGTCTCACCACCTGTTTTCCACAATCAACACCATTCACAACCCATTTGAAATGACTTAACAACTCAATTTTTCAAACAAAATAACTTCAATATCTCAATTGGTTTCAACTTCCCTCATGCATTCTCACAACAGAAAATCTAAATTTGCAGGTTAAGCAAGTGATTGCTGAAAGAATAAATTAGTAGACAAACTCAAATTCTTACCTTTAATCTTTAGTTTCTAGCTAAACTTGCTTCAGAATACTTCTTCTAACTTCCCAAAATTGTTTCTCCCTCATTTGGAATGAACTAAAAGTGAAAATGATGAGTTTAAGTCGATCATTCTACTTATATATCACGCACGGACTGCGGTTGGCAAGTGAAGACCTCGGACGGTTGTTAATTTTCTCAAAATTTCCAATTTTCTCTACTGTGGACCGCAATCGGCCATTTACGGACTGTGATCAGCAATACGACCCCACTATCCTTAAGTGATTTTCCTTCACGATTACCATAGTCGAACCGCGATCTTTCGAGCATTTTTCTTATTTTTCATTATTTTTGAGTTTCTAAGCCATTATACTATTTTATATGATCTTATTTTAATTTAATATACACATGGACATTCAAAACATATTTTCTTTTAAAGTTTTATGTATTTAATTGAAATTCTTAAATTTATTTTCGATGTGGATGCATTACAATGTTTTGGGTTATTACATATGGCTTGCAACCAAGAAGAGACAAAATGTATTAGAATATCAAAAAAGTCTTACTAGTGTAAAAGAATGAAGAAAGGAATCACTAAGTATGTGTCTCCAGATCTCACTTATTAGTAGGTCAAAGCTGAGCATTGCAGACCCCCAAGACTATTATGGCCTCTTCCAATTTCTTAGTAAAAGTGAGACAGCATCACCATAGATTTTGTGATGGGTTTATGTAGAAATTAGAAGGGAGATGACACTGATTGGGTTATAGTGGATCGACAAACCAAGACAACACATTTCTTATTTTTTAGGTACATAAATCTACTTAACAAGTTGGGAAAGTTATATGTGAAGGAGATAATGATATTACATGGTGTGCCATGGACTAATGCATCAAATCGTGATGCCCAGTTCACATCATAGTCGTGGCAGAGCTTAAAAAAAGAGGTGTGCACTAGCCTTACTTGAGTATGACATTTCATCCATCGATAGATGGTCAGTCAAAGAGGGTTATTAAGTTATTGGAAGATATGCTTAAAGCTTGTGCCTTAGACTTTAAGGATAATTGGAGCAAACACTTGCTTCTAGAAAAGTTCACATACAATAATAACTATCATGCCAATATAAAGATGACCACATGTGAGGCATTGTACGAGTGAAGATGTAGATCATTAGTGTGTTGACCCAACCTTGAGGAGCGAGTTTTGGCAAGTTCTAACATGATACAAGAAACTAATGGCAAGGTCCACCTCATCTAAAAGTGTTTGAAGATTGCACAAGATAGATAGAAAAGTTAGACTGATCAAAGACATTAAAAACTTTCCTGGTGGGCAACAAGATATTTCTCAAAGTCAATCCGAAGGAAAACATCAAAAGGTTTGGTGTTAAGAGCATGCTAGCTATATGATTCATAGGACCCTTCAAGTTCATTCAAAGGATTGAGGATAATGCACAAAAGTTGAAGCTTACACCTAACATGTCAAATATCCATGATGTGTTTAACGTCTCTATGTTGAGGAAGTACATCTAGATTCTTCACACGTCAATAAAAACATTTAGTTGCAAAATGATGCGACCTTCAAGAAGACAATAGTGAGAATTCACTATAACAATAATCATAGTTTGGAAAACAAGGACAAACCATGTAATTAATTATTTTAATATTTATGTAATTAATTATTTTATTGAAAAATTTAAAAATTTGTAGAAGGTTCTAGATTTATGTTTTAGAAGTGATATTCAAGATATATGGTTGAATGGTCATGATGATCTCTGTTAGTATATTATATATGAAATGTTATGATATCTTATATGATATAAATAAGATATTATAATATACTATATAATATCTATTCATATCTTATATTTCTATTTTCTTTAATATATATTTAGGAATTTATCTATTTATATCATTGTAAGTTTATTATAAATTATTCATTCAATCAATGATATTCTATTATTTCATCATGGCATCGAAGCAAGTTTAGTATTTTAGGATGGTTTTGATTTTTTGGCATTTTGTTGGCCAATAGCTGGCTAAAACCTTTGGTCGGCTGAAACTCTCTATTATGTTCCACTGCATCTTGTCTGAAACTGTTTGTGTTCTACTGCATCTTTGTTTTCTTTTTGTTCCTCCTTTGCTTTCATTGCAGCACTGCCACCTCCAGTGTAGTAGTCGTCCGGTCACTGATTCTTCTTCTTCTTTCATCTTTCGGTGTTTTTAAGTGATGTTATAGTAGCCCAGCCGTCATTGCTTCTTTTCTATTCAGATCTGTAAGATTTGTTTTCGTTGTTCGTACTGTTCATCGTCGCTGCTCACAGCTTTGCCATAGACACATTCTCCTCTTGTGGTGATTGATGATCAGAGACTCTTAGAAAGAGGGATCCGTGTGTGTTTTAGATGTAAACGGGTGTCACTGTTTGTTGCTTGCCATTGATCAATTGCAGTTCGCACAATTGCTAATTGCTATTATTTGATGTTGGTGCTAGTCCGTCAAAGTCTTTGTTGCTACGCCACCGCACCACTAACCCTACCATATATATATATATATATATATATATACTATCAATATCGTGTAAACCTGAAGTTTTATGATATCACAATATTACATTGTTATGTAAACCTAAAGTTTATATAATATTATATTTCTTTTCTTATATGCTAATTATTGCGCTTGTTATGCCACGTTATGTCCTGTATTGCATTTTTTCTTATGATTTGCGAGTTATTCAAGCTTGTTATGTCACGATATCTCCCGTATTGCAATTTTTTGTACGCTAACTATTGCGCTTGTTATGCCATGGTATCTCCTGTGTTATATCTTTTCTTGTGCACTAACTATTGTGTTTGTTATGTCACGGTATCTTCCATGATAGTATCTTTTGTATTACATCTTTTTTGTGCTAACTATTGCGTTTGCTATGTTACAGTATCTTCTATGTTGCATTTTTATTCTTATGCGTTAACTATTGCGCCTACATTTCGTTGACAAAACTCAAGATAATTTCTTCTATCACCTTGAGTTTAAGGAAGGGTGTTAGTATATTATATATGAAATATTATAATATTTTATATGATATAAATAAGATATTATAATATACTATATAATATCTATTCATATTTTATATTTTTATTTCTTTTTATATTATAAAAATTTATCCATTTATATCATTGTAAGTTTATTGTAAATAATTTATTCAATCAATGATGTTATATTATTTCATCAACCTCTAGATTGAACTAATAGCGTAGATTTATTTCCTATACCTAGTTATAGGATCTTCAATCCTCACATCTTAATTTGGACGAGTTGCAAAAGAATACGTTCAATCCCATCTATCCAGGTGAGGATTAATGCGCAATTCCCATGTTGTGGTCATATCTTCATGGATTGTCCATGAATTTTCTTTTTTAAATTTTGCCAACTATTATTGATTTGCGGTCTCTAGATTTTCCTTCAGATTTGACTTGGCTGGTGTTTTGGTGCTCATGAGAGATTTATCTTAGTAAATTATATAAATGGGTGACTAAGATCTCTCCAAGAAGTCCCGCTTGGTTGAGCATACCTGATGTTTTCTTTGTTCTTATTTCCTTATTTCGTTCTTTTCCAATTACTATTTAATTATATATCATGGTTTACTAATGAATTATACCATATTTTATTTCTTATTATCCAATTTTGTTTAACTAATTTTTCTAAGAAATTTTGGCAAGTGGTCCATTGCACATGGAAATGTTTATTTGCATGAATTTTAAACCTAATACATTTAAATCTCAACGATTGTTTTGATTTATAGATTCATTGCTATTCTTTTATATTATTTATTTATTTCATTTTATTATTTTTATTAATAATTTATTCATTTATTTACATAAAGCTTTTTAGAGCATTACCAGAAATGTCATTTAACCTCCTCATTAAGGCCAATGACGTATATGAAAGGATACTTAAATTGTAAGTAATGTTTTAAGTTGTAACAAATGTATTACCAAGAAAATAATTTTTTTCTGCTACTTTGTTATATCGTCTCTCGATGCATATCCTCTTAATTTTATTTATTTGTTTTGGTCCATTTTGTTTTATGGGTTGTAGTATTGCTTTAGAAGGTGTTTGATTTATTATTTTAATTAAATCAATTTGTGAGCGCCTTACTTTGAAAATCTTGAATTATAAATCCATTGGATCCTTGCCTACCGGTTGAGTCAACCTTTGATTTTGTCCTTGCTCACAGTTTATGTGGGAGCAATGGGCTTAGATGATAATTCAATCTAAGTGGGGGGAAAAATCAATGATTTGAAATTTCAGTTGCTAAAAAATTCCAATGGACCCAAAAGAATTTATATTTGCATTAATTTGAAAATGAAACTTGCCAATTACCATCGAGAAGATTGGAGAAATACAAGATCCAAAAAGGATTGGGTATGCCCCGGGAGTATTAGCATGGTGGTTGCCTTAGATTCAACACTTAAACCGTGATGGTAAGACTAATTTCTTCTGTTCAAATCATTCATCCGTTAATTGAGTCTTTTTTTTTTAGTCTTAGCTTTGTGGCAAACGTGTGCACCTACGTGGTAGATTAGTCAGGCTTAAGCTTAAAAACCACTATGAATAAAAAAAAAAATGTATTGGGTATGATTCAAAGTCACATATTGATAAAGATTGCATTCAATGTGAAGATCAAGTAAAAAAAAACAAGGCCACCATTTCTAATTAATAAGTATATGCAACCCATTGCAGCATATATGATAGGTACTTCTAGTTAGAAAATTGTTTTACTTGGAAGATGGTATGAAATGGAAATTTTGAGGAGCACTTAGAGTTATTTAATGCGACCACCGATCAGTTATGTTAATTGGCGGAATTCTGGTAAAATGTATTGTTTTAAAAGTAGTTTTGAATGCACCAATTATACCTGTTAGCCATTGATGAAGAATGTTTTAGGTGATTTTTTAAGTGCCATTATGTTAGAATGTGAAGCCTAAAATAATTACTTGGCCTTCAAGTAAGTAATTGTTACTTCCAAAGCCAAAATAACACCATTATTTTTATATAAAAAAATTACAATTATACAGTATACAAAACTCAATAATATGTAAGGTTTACGTAAGAGAGATAAAGTGAGGTGAAGCTGAGGATGTGTGAGAGTTACGAGAAATTTTGAATTTCTATGAGCAGGTTTGTCAATTTAGCTATGCGTTCAAAGCAGATGAACGAGGCAGAAATTTTGAAGTTTCTGGAAATGACGGTCCATTAAAAAAATTTAAAATTTTAATTACCCTTTTTTCATTTTTCATGGCAAGTAATATTTTTTCTATTATCTTCGTTTATTATCTATCAATTGTGCACAGCACTTAAAAATAGAATAAACATTCAGGTTTGATCACCATTACAAACCCAACCCCCTCAAAAAAAATAATAAATAATTATATAATTATATTATATTATATTATATTAAAATTAGATTTCATAATGCAAAAGAAGGGATAACGAAAGCGACAGCAGGATAATTACAATAATTTAACAGAAATGGACAAACTATGGCGGAAAAGCAGGCGAGAAGATCAGCCGACTCCTATTGTTGTTAAAGATGTTGGTCCACTGCAATAAACGAAAAATACAATATTTAATAATAGAACTGCGTGACAATAAAACTCGTAGGTTTAACTAAGTATACGATAAATATATATATATATATATATATATATATATATATATATTTTTAAAGGATTTTAAGTTTGGGGGTGCCGCCAACTGGCCGTGTTTGGCACAACACATAATTTAAAATAATTTAACGTCAAATATATATATATATATATAATTGTGTTAGAAAAGATGCTTATGCTAGAAGGAAGACTCGCTGATTACAGGATGAGGGAGAAGGGTTTTTTATGAAGTAAAACAGTATGAGATGGACGTGGCTTGAAGGCTGTTGGGAACGGCTGCGCTGGGTAGGTTTTTTCCCGTTATTAGTAAATAAATAATAATCAATGATAGGGCAAGTGAGTACATTGACACCTAGCAAGATAGACATTTCCACAAGGGTTCCGGCTGTTGAATTTTTAATCTAATATTTTATGTACTAGTATGTAATAAATAATATGTATACATATTATTAGATAAATATCATTAAAGTGATCTAATTTCGCTAAAAAATTAATAAAAAAAGAAAGATTTTTGTATTTCATTTAGTTACAAGAGCCTTCTAAAGGAAGAGAAAGACATACTTAATTTGGAAGATCAATAACAAGCTTTAAATTTATAATCATATCAATCTACAATAGATTCAGGTATAATTTTTTAATTTTTTTAATTTTTTTTAATAATTTGACATGAATGATCCTATTTAAAGTTGAATTGTCATAATAATTAGATTTAGATTCAAAAAGATTAATATATTTAAATTTATGAATTTATAACAATTTTTTAGAAGCATGAAATCTATTATTAGAATAATAGATTCCTCGGTGTTGAGGCATCGTCATGCAGTTGAAAACCGCAACTTTTTGAAGGAGTTGCGGTTATTCGTGCAGTTGAAAATTGCAACTCTTTTAAGGAGCCACGGTTATTCAATCCCAATGGAAAAAAAAAAATTGTTTTTGGGTTATAAAAGCAAATTTTCAATTAATAATTAATGCAAGTACTTGGTGCACACAGTCTAACGCACTAAGCACCCCCAATTATATATATATAGAGAGAGAGAGAGGGAGAGAGTTAAGACTATTAGGGTCACTGCAAATGTATAGGATCGCAATATTAATACACAGTAAAATACTAGATATCATCCTCTGCGAACAGTTTGTGATTAAAATCTTAAATTCTAATTTAATTTTAGTATTAACTTTATTAAGACTTAAAAATGAGAATTCAATACTTTAAATAAAATTTAAAAGGAAAATAAACAATCGCTGATTTGAAAACTGTATTAATTAAGGTTCTATGATAGTAGAATATCATGTATTTATCTTTAATGTTTATTTCAATTAATCTAAATTTTGTTTTTGTATATTATAGCACTAGTCATTAAAACCTTCTTCCGAGGTGCCTTAATATATATTAGTTAAATTGTCTAATACCCCCTCTTGAGGCGTATAGTCAATAAACTAATACATTAAACATAGTAATCACATGAAACCTCCTATAAAATCAAATAACACCCAGTCAATTGATTCATATAGGTCTATACTCTAATCGTCCAATTGTTAAACTTCTCTTCCGAATTAGTCCAACAATCTGAAATAAGTTTATAGGTGCTCAATTAATAAAGAACATTAAAAACACGGAGTAGAAAATAATACCTTAAAAATAGATTAATCAAAACAAAAATCAAAGGATTCTATAATCTAAATTATATCCTAGAAATTAAGAAACTTAGCCAAACATAGTGTAGAAATCACAAATCAAAGAGTTTAACAAAGATAAAACCATATTAGAAATTCGATCTTGTTCTTTAGTTTTTCTCCCTGTTCTACTTTCTCTTCCCCTTTGGCCGTCAATAATACTCGCAACAACTGAATAATGAATTACCCTACAAGAGATGTCTATTTATAGTGTCTCTAAAAAGACTTGTATGAAACCCTACTTGTACACAAACTCGCAAGACCGCAATCACACAGTCATCCAAAATTCAAAAAACATATATGCACCCATGTGCGCCAAAGTTCATGTACGACCGCGATCATGGCTGGTGGGACCGCAGTCCCATGTCAGCTGTTAATTCTACCAATTCCATGTGCTCCTTTGTGTCTCCATTTGCCAATTTTGCCCCTCAAAAATAAAAAATTGCTACATTCATGAACACACTGCGCCACAAATCACCAATTCTGCTATTGTGTTAACGTTTTTGCCCCTCCTTGTGCGTTTCTTTGCCCACCAAATTCATGCGCCATTGTGTTCCATTTTTGTTCCAATCATGCCATCCTTAATTTGCTCAATTTACCAACTTTGCCATTCTTTCAGTCGAGCCCATTACTTCTTATTTACCATTCTACCATTGCTTCATTTTGCAATTCTGCCACTCCCTTTTCTTTATGCTTTGCATCATGGGCATGGGATGTGTTTTGGTGTTGGAACGGGTTTTGTTTTGGATGGGCTTTGCTTGCTTGGACTTGTATCGTACGTCATGTTTTATTCTTTCTTTTTGTGTATACCTATTTCTAGTTATTCTAAACCTGTACAAACAAATGTGAATCCTTCCTCGGACATTAAATCACAATTATAAATGATAAAAATTATATTAAAATTTTCAAAATGCATAAATACATGCAATGCTCTCGAAAATGTATATTCACCTAATTATAAATAAATATGTCTTATTTCCTACCTATACCCTTGTTCTACTTTGTTTTCCCTTTTGGCCATCAATAGTACTCGTATCAATTGAATAATAAATTATCCTACAAGAAATATCTATTTATAGTGTCTCTAAAAAGACTCGTATGAAACACTACTTGTACACGAACTCGGATGCGTAATTTAATAACCCTCATCGCAAGACTGCGGTCACACAGTCGTCCAAAATTCAAAAATCATATATGCACTCATGTGTGCCAAAGTTCATGTAGGACCGCGATCATGGCTGGTGGGACCACGATCCCATGTCAATTGTTAATTCTACCACTTTCATGCGCTCCTTTTTGTCTCAATTTGCCAATTTTGCCCCTCAAAAATCACAAATCGCTACATTCATGAACACACTACGCCACAAATCACAGATTCTGCTATTGTGTTAACATTTTTTCCCCTCCTTGTGCGTTTCTTTGCTCACCGAATTCATGCGCCATTGTGTTCCATTTTTGTTCCAATCATGCCATCCTTAATTTGGTCAATTTACTTACTTTGACATTCTTCTAATCGAGCCCATGACTTTAGCACCTTATTTACCATTCTGTCATTACTTCATTTTATAATTCTACCACTCCCTTTTCTTCATGCTTTGCTTCATGAGCACGGGATGTGTTTTGGTGTTGGACCGAGTTTTGTTTTGGATGGGTTTTGCTTGCTTGGACCTGTATAGTACACCATATTTCATTCTTCCTTTTTATGTATACTTGTTCCCAATTATTCTAAACCTGCACAAACAAATGTAAATCCTTCCTCAGACATTAAATCACAATTATAAATGACAAAAATCATACTAAAGTTCTCAACATGGATAAATACATGCAATACTCTTAGAAATGCTTATGCACCTAATTATAAAAAAAATATGTCCTATTTCCTACCTTTACCCATTTAAAATGTATAATATATATAATGTTAAAATGCAATGCAACTAACAAAGACATTAAAGATTATGAATGAAAGTTATTTTAAAATTTTCTTTTATAATCTTTTAGTGTGTTACATTCTAATATATATATATATATATTATCCTTAATTCAATTAAGGTATTGCGTTATTAGTTTTATTTTAAGTTAATTATGGCATTTAAAATGCATTTTAGCAAAGATCAAAGTTATTAAGGCTATTTTTTTGTTGTTTTTTGCGATTTTAAGGAAATTCTGAAAAAATATGAATTCTATATTGGCATATAATTAATTTAGAAATATGATGTTCTAAGATAAATTGATTGACATAACATGTTACTAAAGTAGCCTCTTTATGAATGTCAATTTATTTTATACGGCAAATGGTTCTCTATATATGATTTATTCAACTATAAATCAGCCCAAAGGAAGGTTAACATTTTGATTAAATTCTGAACATGCTTTTGACAAGAAACATGAGACACTGCTTCAGTATTTATATGTAAATAATAAATCATTCTAAAAAAAAAGATTATTATTTTACATCTATATTTACTGTCAATGTTTGTTTATAATAACAAGATTACCATTTACAAATTAATATTAATGTCCAAAGACAAATATTGATCTTGTGTTAGGTATCTTAAGATGGGTGTTGCTATTAATTTAATTCATATTATATTGTTATGGATTCTTATGTGAGCTTATTTATTTATTTATTTTTGTATGATTTGTTCTTTGATTCAACATCTAATTCTGCTTCAAATATTACTGCTTGCATTAGTTCCATACCGATGTTAGATGACACAAACTTCAAATCATGGAAAGAGAACTTGTTAATAATTCTCGAAGTTCTAGATTTGGATCTTGCGATAGGGATTTTGTCTCCTACACCTCCTACGGATAAAAGTACCATTGATGAGAAACGAGATGGAGAGGTGGGAGAAGTCTAATTATATGTCTATCATGATTATGAAGAAAGTCATTCCAGAGGCATTCAGGGGCACAATATTTGATAAGTACTGTTAAAGATTTCTTTGAAGCTATTGAGAAAAAGTTTGCCAAAATGAAAAGGCTGAAACTAGTACAAATTTGGCAAAGTTGATCTCAATGAACTACAAAGGAAAAGGAGATATTAGAGAATACATTATGGAGATGTACCATCTTGCTTCAAAACTCAAAGAATTAAGCTTGAACTCTTTGAGGAATTGCTTATTCTTTTATTTCTAAAATATCATTCGGTACAATATAGTCAACTTAAAGTATAAATGCCAAAAGGGCTCTTAGACCCTTAATGAACTCATTTCACAATGTGCACAAGAAGAGAAAAGGTTAAAGCAAGAAAAGACTGAAAGTACTCATTTCGTTAGCACTTCCAAGAATAAAAAGAAGAAAAGAAAGAATGGCAAGGAAGTTGTAGATGCTCCATCACAAAAGAAGCAACAAAAGGAACAAAACGGTGATAATTGCTTCTTCTATGGGGCTACAAGGCATAAGAAGAAGAATTGTATGAACTATCATGCATGGCGTGCAAAGAAAGGTACACTTCTTAATTTGGTTTGTTTTGAGGTTAACTTGACTTCGGTACCTAGACATACATGGTGGATAGATTCTGGTGTAACAAATGACATTAGCGTGTCTATATAAGGTTGCCTTGTTGTCGAACACCAAGTGATGGTGAAAAATACATCTTTGTTGGCGATGTCAAAGGGATTGAAGTTGAAGCAAAGGGAGCTTTTAGGTTATTGTTAAGCGATCATTTCTTGGGTTTAAAAGAAACTTTTGTTGTACCATCTTTTTAGACAAAATTTAGTTTTTATTTTTGTAGTACACAAATTTGGTTACTCTTGTACTTTTGGAAATGTAGTATGTAATCTTTTTTTGAATTGAAGTTTGATTGGTACTAGCTTTTTATCTTATATTGATAACCTTTATTTACTTAATACAATTTCTTCATATCATGAAACCTTGCATTTAAATACTAGAGGTGTTAAAAGAAAATAAACCAATAAGAAATCCACATCCTTATGGCACAAGAGATTGGCTCAAATCTCTAGAAAGAGAATTGAAAGACTTGTGTGTAATGGGATTTTAGACCCCGTTAACTTTACTGATTTTGAAATTTGTACAACCTTTATAAAGGGGAAACAAATTAACATAAGGAGATTTGGTTCCAATAGGTCCACGAATGTTTTAGAACTGATACATATAGATATTTGTGGGCCATTTCCTTTAGCTTCTTGGAATTAATGATCAACAATATTTTATCACGTTCGTAGACAATTTTTTACGATGTGGCTACCTTTATCTCATTCATGAAAAGTCCCAATAATTGGATGTGTTCAAAGTGTACGAAGCTAAAGTTGAGAACGAACTCAACAAAAGGATCAAAAGCGTAAGATTCGACCGTGGTGGTGAATAGTATGCTAGGTATGACGATTCTGGAGAACAACATATAGGGCCATTTGCTAAACTTTTAGAGGAGTGTGGTATTGTCCAATAGTACACTATGTTGGGTTCTCCAGCTATGAATGGTGTTGTTGAAAGACAAAATAGAACTCTTAAGGAAATGTTAAGGACCATGCTTAGTTATTCAAACTTACCAGAATCTCTTTGGGGAGAAGCATTAAAAATTGTAGCTTATATGCTCAATAGAGTACCGACTAAAGTAACTACTAAAACCCCTTACAAACTTTGGATGGGCAAAGGTTGAGTCTAAATCATCTACACATTTGGAGATGTCTAGCTGAGGCACGACCTTACAAACCAAATGAAAAAAAAAATTGGACGCTAGAATGGTAAGTTGTTGTTTTATTGGTTAAGCTGAGAGATCAAAGGGTTACAAATTTTATAATCCTATTATTAAGACTATTTTTAAGATAGGAAATGCTCGATTCTTTGAGGATGTTGAGTTTGCAGGGGGAGATAAGGTTAAAGATTTTTTCAATGAAGAGGAATATGTTTACATTCTTATGGATGCTATTGAAATTGATCAAGCTTTAATTCCTTACATTGTTCAAGAAATAGATCAAAATCAAGATAATATCTTAGAAACTCCTATTCCAAATATTGTTTCAGAAGAGCAGACTTTAACATCTCAAGAATCAATGCCATTAAGAAGATCTACTTGAGAGAGGAGAAGTGCATTATCAAATGATTATATTCTTGAAGACCATAAAGAATACATTGGTATGGTGAAACATGATCTGATCAACTTTTGTCAAGCCGTAGAAAGTTTTAAATCTCAATAGTGGATTGATACCATGAATGATGAGGAAATAAATTCTATGAAAGACAATAACGTTTGGGACCATATTCCATTACTTGAAAGTTTGAAGCCTATTGGTTGTAAATGGATATTTAAAACCAAAAGGGATGTAAAGGTAACGTTGAAAGATATAAGGTGCATCTCATCACAAAAGGCTTTACATAGAAAGAAGGAATTGATTATAAAGAGACTTTCTCTCAAGTTTCATCAAAAGATTCTTTTAGAACTATGATGGCACTTGTGGCACACTTTGATCTTGAGCTTCATCAAATAGATGTCAAGACTGTGTTTCTCAATGGTGATATTGATGAAACAATTTATATGATCCAACCAAAACACTTTGTATCCGGAGATGTAAAGAAGATGGTTTATAAATTAAAGAAATCCATTTACAGACTTAAGCATGCCTCTCGTGAGTGGTATCATAATTTTTATCAAGTAATTATTTCATTTGGTTTCAAAATGAATGTTGTTGATGATTGTGTATATCACAAGTTTACAAACCCATAAGTGAAAACGAATCCACCCCATCCTCGCTAGAGTTTCCTAAGCTTGACCTCAAACCTTTTTACCTTATTAACTAAAATATGCCTACTTGGGGCAAATCAAACCTTTTTGGTCATCATATCTTCTACATTTATTAAAGGAGCATAAATCATCTTTAGGATGGACCATAGCTAACATAAAAGGAATTGGCCCTACTATTTGCAGTCATACGATCCACCTCAAATATAATGGTAAACATATTAGTGAAAGTCAATGACAACTTAAACCAAACATGAACTATGTGGTACGAGCCAAAGTATTCAAGTTGCTTGATGTCGGTATTATTTACCCCATCTTTGATAGCCAATGGGTAAGTCCTACCCAAGTGGTCCCTGAGAGGTCTAGGATTACAATAGTCTCAAATGATCACAACAAATTGGTTCCTACCCAACAAACAATCGAATGCATAAGTGTAGAATAAATGTGTATGCATAAGTGTAAAATAAATGTGAACGACTTAAGTGTGATTGTTATACCCCACATGTCGTGCCTCGAGCCCACGTCATCTGGCAATAATTTCTTTCTATTTTTGGTCTGTCTGGGAAGACCCCATGTTACATTATCTTCTCTCCTTTTTATCTTCTCAAATTCTTGGGACTTTCTGAATATTAGTAACTCATGCAATAATTCTGAAAAATAAACATTTAGAAGCATTTAAATAAAATAATTTCATATCATTAACCATTTCCAAAATTCAAAGGTGAATATCCTTGTGTCTATTATAGCGAAAAATAACTTCAAAACTTAAATAAAATAAATCGGGTTAACATGCCCTACAATTTAATAAAATCTCAAAAAAAATAATCTAAAAGTCTTTCATAAGGTCTTGATATATCAATTTCATAAAAGATTAGAGAGAAGAGGTAACCTTGAAGCCAAGTAGATTATTCCAAATATTTAAATCATTATTTTAACAAATAAGATAAACATGTCAAGCACTTTCAAAATATTATGTGATTCAAATAAGTCATTATTTTCAGTTGTAATTAAGACCAAAAGGGATTAACCTCTATGTTCTATATCTAAGGAGAGAGATCATTCCTGAGACTCAAACCTTTCTCTATGAAGTGGGATCACTCTTGAAAACCTAGTTCACTCTAAAGTCAATCCTGACATCCAAATCTAAGTCAAAGGTTTGGCATGGTTGCAACACACACGAAGATATCTTTCATCACGCCAATACGTGGTTAGAATCTCAATCAATCTTTGATTAAGTGCAAAAATATAACATTCATGTAAATAAACTAAACCTAAACAAAAATTAAACATGTGAGCATAGTAGCAACATAGCATGGATCATATCATCACATAGCATACATGTTTATTAATGTAAGCCTAAGTATGCATATTCTACATGACATATATAATAATTAATCATGTGTATTCAAAGCATCAAATACATGCAAACCTTCTTTAAATCAAAATAATGAAGTAAAAAAGTTAAAAAGCATCTCCACTTTAAATAGTAAACTCCTTTTTGAACCTTTAGTTGAATCCCTTTCAAATCTCCCCAACTCCTAGCACAAAAATTTGTGCAACACTTCGTTACTACTACCCGAATTGTTGTTTTGAACAACTAAAGAAAAAAAGGGATGCCAGAGGGAGGCAGAAAGAGCAAGAAGGACTTGCCAATTCTTGTTGGGATGAAGAGAATGGGAGCCTAGACAGTGTTTATATAAAGTTTCAATGGGTAGAAAATGACAAGTTTGGGGTGTTCCGAACACATAAAACCTATTAAATCTTTTTGCGCATAAGAATTAGTAACTTAGGGTTTTGGAGTTTTTGGGGGCTTTCCAAAGTGTTTCTCATGCAACTTTTTAGATTTTTGTCGTGTTACCACGATAGGAGACCGCGATAATAGTTTGCGCAATTATATAATAGCGTGAATTTTATATTTATATATATATATATATATATAACATTTTTTTTGCTTCTATTTTCCATGTGTTTCTATTTCTTGTATTTCTGCTTTTCATTCATCTCTATTTCTTGTATAATACATTGAAATGAAGAGAAACTTGTAATTCTTGCAAACCAAAATATATAATTTAATTAGCACTACTTACTTTATATGTTTAGTTAAATATTAAACGATATTATAATATTTGGTAACTCTTCTTATTTGATATTTTTATTAAATATCAAATTATGGTTTAATTTGACAACCCTTTATTTGCATCAAAATTTCTATAAAATTTTTGAAGTTGATTTTTCTCAATTTATTTTATTTAATTTCATTTATCAAATTTTGTACAAATTTTTGAGGTATTACAACCTACCCTCCTTAAAAGAATTTCGCCCTCAAAATTTATACTTATTTGTCCAATTGATCTGGACTCCCCTTTTGGTCGATCGGATTATAAGTTCTTCTAATCTTAGAAAAGTCATGAATAAATCTCCTATGGTGTCTAATTTAGCCTAAGAAACCATCTTGGTTTGCATCTATCTGTTCAAGGTCTACTGAGATGTCTGTACTTATTCATTCAAGTGTCATTTAGTCGCATACTTCTATAGACTAGATGGTCAGGGGATTTTACTATAATTCGCACTTATAGGACTTGCCAAGAATTGATTTCTCCTAAGTGTCTCCATTATAATTTTCGACATGATGAGTTTCTGATTTGGAGTAAGGTAGGGTGTCATCCATAGAATTTTTACCAATAGATCAAGGTCTTGTTTAAATACTATATTTCTTAGATTTGTGAATGCTACTAGTTAAATCAACTAACATCACTGTTCATATTGATTATCAATCCTGCTCAGGTCTGGTGGTCATAGTTCGTCCACCAAACATTGGTCCTTGTCTCCTAAGGATACAAATGTATGATCCCATAGAATAAATCCTGTTCAAGGAAGGTCGTTTCATGTATTTTTGACTTTTAGATTCTCAATTGGTGATATCCTGACCTAAGATTAATCTTTGCGAAATGAGTAGCTCCTCTCAATTGATTGAATAGGTCATCAATCCTTGGTAGGCTCTATTCTAGACGTTAGTTGGATTTAACTCTCGCTAGTCAACATACACCCATCTTTCTTTGTTCACTAACACTCCTGGTGAAAGATTTGGAAAGACACTCTTTATACTAAAATTTTATTTTATTCAAATTTTAAATTCATTCATCGAATGATTCCGACAAAATTTTGGGTATTACAACTTACCCTTCTCAAAAAATATAAATTGTCCTAATTGTTTATTCAACATACTGCTAGTGCTACTACTGAGGGGTTTGATCGTCGAGAACATCAATAACAGCAGACACTCTGGCCTGGTTCTGCCATTTTGGTTCTGTGGTTGTTGTTGTTGAAGAGCTTGGGCTTTGGCGGGACAAAACTTTGCTATATGTCCTAACTAGTTACAGTGGAAGCATAGTCCTTGGCGCCTAGCCTACTCCAACTGTTCCTCTGTAGCACATTTGGGTTGGTTCCAAATCTAGGATACCTTATTTTCATCATTCTTCTGATTGGTGTTTGTTTCTTATTCCCATTTCCCTCTTTTAGATCATCTTGTAGCCTCTTGTTCCTATTTCTCAATTTCTTTTTAAGATTGAGTTCCTACTCCAATATTAGTGTCTTTTCCACGATGTCTTTATATGTTTTTAGGCCCAACTGCATTATCACTTTTCAGATCTCGATCTTGAGACCCTCTACAAATTGGTTGGCCTTCATTTTCTCCTCCCTGATCAACTCAGGTAAAAATTTGGCTATTTTAGTAAATTTGATCTTATATTCGGCTACCGTCATATCTCTTTGATTCAACCTAACAAAATTTGACTACATCTTCCCCAATGCAGCTCTTGAGAAGAACTTATCATAGAACACTTCCTTGAATTCTTCTGTAACACCCCGATCCCCGAATACCATCACACATGTCGCTGACTAGGCATCTTTGACTCTCGCCATGCAGTCACTCCTGCCATTGATATCCAGATACTGGGACCTTACTTTTGTGTTTCTTTCGTTTCTCACACCATCCCAACAACATATCAGAGTGCGAAAACATAAATGGTAAACCTTATGCAAAATTAAACATGGGGATGGCATGTTAACTAAAAATTAACCATATGATGATTAAATTCATAAAAGTTGAAATAAATAAAATACTCGAACCCCATGGCCTAAGTTCAAAATGAATCAATAACCGAATGTTTGGCCCCATGGCCAAAGTCAACAAACAATTTGACTAAACATAAATAAAATGTGGGTCTCATGCCCTATAACTGTAAGCAAAAGTAAACTCCTACTATTAAACAACCTCAATAGTGGATTGTATCAAACTACTCCAATGGAAGCCAATTACTTGCCTACAAGCAAGTATCGTCATAGGTTACCTAAAAAATAGATTAGTGGAGGTGAGCTCAAGAGCCCAGTGGATCTTACACAAAACCCTCTAGTATTATAATAGACAAAATACAAACATGTAAGCACTTATGAAGCATTAAGCATTTTAACGATTCAATTGTTTGAGTTAATGTTAAGACCGAAAGGGGTTCTCCCTTCACATTCCAACTTAGATTTGGAGTACTCAATGTAACACCCAAGGCATGTTACACACTCCAAAACCCTATCTCGGGATTAATATCTTATTGATCATCAAATCAGGGTGTAAAGTCTCACTTAGACTATCCGCCTCATTTCAAATAGAGACTCGCCCAGGAGATATGTTGAGAGCATGTATCATTGATTTCAAGAGTAATTGGAGCAAATACTTGCACTAAGCAAAATTCGCTTACAATAGCAGTTACCAGGCAATTATCAAAATGGCTCCATATGAAGCTCTCTATGGCATACCCTATACATCTCCATCATGTTTGGAAAACTTTGAGGATCATGTATTTACAGGGCCAGACCTAGTACAATAATGAACGAACAAGTGAAATAGATCCCAAAGAGGTTAATACTACGTAAAGTAGGTAGAAGAGTTATGCGAACAAGGAGAGGATACCTCTAGAGTTCCAGGAGGGTGATAGAGTATTCTTGAGGATCAACCCTTAGAAGGGGATCAAACGTTTTGGGATCAAAGAGAAGCTATCACCAAGGTTCATCGATCGGTTCAAAATACTTAGGCAAGTCAGTGAATGTACCTACAAGCTAGATCTACCAAACAGAATGTCCTTGATCCACAACGTATTTCATGTATCAACACTACAAAAGTATGAGCTAGATCACTCTCACATCATACATTTGGAGGAAGTCAACAGAAATGATGCTACTTATGAGGAACCAGCCATCAGAATACTAGATGCAAAGTCTCAAAACCAAAGACATCCTTCTAGTCAAGGTTTTATGGGGAGACCATGACTACAAAGAGACCACCTAGGAGTTGGAGAGTGAAATGCGAAAGAAATATCCAGAGCTTTTAAACATGAGTAATTGAGCAGAGAGCATCATATAGGTATGTCATTATTATAAAATTTTGAGGACGAAATCCTTTTAAAGGGGATAGATCGTAATAACCTAGGTTAGAGAACAAATACATAAATGAGCAAAAAAAAGGGGTCTGCACAAGGACCGATATCCTCAAAAAGGAGGACAACGGTCTTGCGATTTGAGGCACCAAATCGCAGGACCCGATCCTATGGGTGAAGGATCATGGTCCTATATCAAACAATTGTGGTCCGTGAGGACCACAGTCCTAGTGAGGGAAACCGTTGTCTTACGATAAGAAAAATTTTAAAAATTGCTCGGCCATGCAACCACAGTCTCAGGATTGCGGTCCTACAATTAGGGGCATGTCAAGACCGTAGTCTTGGCTCTTGTAACCGCAGTTTTGCATTTGGAAACTAGAAATAAAAGGTGATCAAAAACCCTAAACGTGAACATCTATATATATGCAGGGTGCGCAAGAAACTCTAAATGCATTTCCCTGCTCACATCGTCTTCTGCAAAAGTCCTTCCTCTTCTTCATTCGTTCTGAACTAGTTTTGGTTCGCCCATTCTCTCTAAACAATCTTACAAACATTGATAGAGGAAAGAAACTACACTACACTAAAGGAAGTTTGATTGTCACACATTCAAGAACATTGTAGACGAGGTAATGTTCCCATTTTCACTTAGAATAGATACTACTGTCACTATTTACGGTTATCTAAGCATATGTGCGTTCGTTCAATACAACAAAACCCTAAGGTGTTGAAGACATTCTTTTAAGGTGAAGGAGGTGAGCAGTGAGGAAGGAAGAAATGCACGAGTGCCAATTTTCAAGTGGTAATACCAAGGTAAGGCACCCGTTCCATAAAACATATCAGTTCACTATCACTGTCCATGTTTCTTAAGATTTTACAACCTCTTTTGAAGTAACAGGAAACCAAAAGCGTTTTGGATCTGGTGGAAGGTTCAAAAGGTGTTCTCAAAGGAAACTGAAGGAACACATAAGATATAATATCATATTGTTTATTATGCTTCATGTTTGGACATTAAAACTCAACAAGGCATGATTAATATGCCATCTTCTTTGAAACCAATAACTATTTAACATTTTCTTAGTGATAATTGTTCTTCCTAGAATAACAGTGCACAAATGGCATGAAAGTGATCCAAAAGGTCTAGCGGAGGCAAAACGATTAATGGACAGGTATAAAGCAAGTTTAACCATTGAAATTATTAGTTTTAAATTGTAACCTTGGCATATTAAAGTTTCATTTACAAGGAAAATGGGAAACGTGCCCAAAATGCGATTCCCAAAATACCTTGTGACTACTACAATGTTGTACATAGCACACTGCGAGAATAACCTCATGTTACTGCGGTAACACAATAAACAATTCATTTATCAGACTTTCTGCACACAGCATGGTATCCACGATACTAAAAGTCATTAGGCATAGAATTTGGAATATTAAAAACATGATAAATACTGAAAAATGTTTTAAAATTCTTGAGGTTGAGGATTTCAAGCCACTGAGGCAGGAGTTAGAATGCGAGGAGAAAAATATCAAGTAGAAGTGAATATTTGACTCTTTAGTATTATTTTGGTTTGAATATTGAAAATGATTGTGTGTTTATTGTTAATTATTGTTTAAAAGCATGCTAGGAATATGTGTGATTCTTATGAATGCCTATTTGTCTTTTCTGTGGGTTTATAACATGTCATACCTTATATGAATGTTCAATACATTTTAGAATCTATGCTATGCTTGTGGTCATTTGAAAGGTGGATATGCTTATAGTCATTAATCAAAGATGATAAAGAGAATTACCCACATACCTACACGGTGATGCAGATACTGCGGCAGCAATCTGGCATCATCGTGGATATTTTTAGCCCTAGGCGAGTCTCTATTTGAAATGGGACTTAGAGTCTAAGTGAGACTTCACTCCCTAGTTTAATCATCAAGTGCGACATCAATCTCGAGATAGGGTTTTGGAGTGTATAATAGGCCTTGGGCGTTACATTGAGCACTTTGAACCTAAGTTGGATTGTCGAGGGAGAACCCCTTTGGGTCTTAACATCAACTCAAACAATTGAATTATTGAAACACTTAATGCATTATAAGTACTTGCATGTTTTTATTTTGACTATTATAATACTTGAGATATTTTTGTGTAAGATCCACTAGGCTCTTGAGCTCACCCCCACTAATTTATTTTCAGGCAACCACTGAAGATACTTGCTCGTAAGCAAGTAATTGGCTTCCATTGGAGTAATTTGATATAATCCACTGTCGGGGTTGTTTAGTAGTAGGATTTTTCTTTTGCTTACAGTTGTAGGGCATGGGACCCACTTTCATTTATGTCTAGTCGTATTGTTTGTTGACTTCAGCCATGGGGCTAAGCATTCAGTTATTGATTCATTTTAAACTCGGGCCATGGGGTCTGAGTATTTTATTTATTTTAGCTTGTATGAATTTAATCATCATATGATTAATTTTTAGTTAAAATTTCATCCCCATGTTTTTTTTTTTTTGCTCATTTATGTATTTGTTTTCTAACCTAGGTAAACATCTTCCCAGTTCATTTCTCTGACGTTAGTGTTTGGATCTGCCTTTATCATCCTCCACCAACTTCTAGCCAGTCCCCTGAACTGATGGGTAGCCAGAACCACTTTACAGGGACCCATTGCCCCTAATACATCTAGTTGTTCATCTACCACTTGGTACTGATGGTCTGCCATCATGTAGTCAGAACTGCCATCAAATTGAGATGAGCAGAGTTTCTGCAACTCCATCAATATGTCTCTCTGTTCTTTGTCTTTGTTATCTTCTTATACCCTTAAGCACTAGCACTGGCTACTATACTGGAATCTGTTCTTGTACATGCGGTTGTGGCACTGCTTATGGTATCATTGAAGGTAATACCCTCCAAATCGACTCCATTACCCTCTTGGTGAACTTCGTCATCATATTCTCAATTTGAGTTTCAACCATACCAATTTGTGCCTCCTGTCCTATAACATCTCAAAAATTCGTATGAAATTTGAAAATTTATTTATAGAATTATACGGAATTGACGGATGAAAAATTTGGTAAGTTCTAGTTTAGTCAAATGAGGAATAAAATCAATTTAATGGTTTTTTGGAAGAAAATATATGAATATAATGTATATCATGGGATATCATAGCCAAAAAAATATAAGGATATGTGCAATTTTTTATGGAAACAAGATTACAAAGTCAATTTGGATTTAGTTTTGGTAAAAATTCGAAAATAGAACATGAAATTCGGCTGAAAATCATATAAATATAACTCAAAACTCATCCAACGGCTGCAAACCGTCGATCTGAATCTGATTTCATGATCCGACCGCCGCAAGATGATCTGCACCAACACCCGAGCGCACAAGATTACGAAGATCGAACGGACGGAGATGATCAAGGACGAACGGACAGAGATGATCAAGGACAATCGGACGACTGCAATCAAAGTCACGAAATCCTGATCGCGAAATCGCATGGTGCGACTCCGTGTGCGCCAATCTCGACCCTCCAATCTAATCCGTGTGTGTGTCTCAAGGATGATCCGATGCGCCGAAAAAATGCGAAAAAAACTGACAAAAAATTCACCGAAATTAACAAAAAAATCTAGATAAATACCAAAATTTGATTTTTAAATTTCAAAAAAATTCAAAAATACTTATTTTCCTCTTATAATTAGGAAATACGAAATTCTAGAGAATTTATGTGTTTTACCCTAAAAAAAAACTCAAAAGTTTCTATTTTTCCTTCTTTGAAAATCTATAGAAACCCCCTAGGCTTTCACTTCCCTCATTCCAAAAATAAGAGTTGAAATTTCCTCTTGTTTTCTCTAAACCCTCTTCTTGGCACCTCTTCTCACCTTTATTTCCTCTCTCTTGTGTATAAGAAGTTTTTCTCTTGGGTTGGGGAATTAATTTGGGTGATCTTCATTGGCATTAGTACGTGGGGGGAATTGCTACAGAAATTTCTAAAGAAAGCGTCACAAGTTGGAAGTGATTTCTAGAACACCCTTTTGTTCTTATTTAAATTTATGGCATACTCTTTGTTTGTGTGTTTTTCACTGAAATCAAAGATTTCAATTTCAGTTTCAGAATTTTGAAAGTTTATTTTAGTTTTTTCGTTGTGATTCATGTTTAAGCAATTATATCATCTATGTCATGTTAGTATCATGCTTAGGCTTTTAAATTATAGTATGATGCATGTCTTATGAGTGTTTCATGAATTGATTGTGTATATTCTGAATTTTTGTTTGATTTCATATTCTGAAATTTATTTTTTGAGATCATGATATGAGAGTTAAGCTGAGACAATGGTGATAATAACCACGTACCATCATAGTGGTCAAGGTGACGCTATGAATGTTCTTTTCATATGCGTTAGGTCATATGATTTTCAGACCTAAGTACTTGAGGGTCGTGTACCACAGTACCTTGTGAGTCACCACGTGTAACGGGTTGATGCCGACACGTGCCACTAACGGGTTGATGTCGAGTGGGCCCCGTTTACTTAGTTAAGAGCATCAAGGGATTAAAGACCCTTTTGGTATGATACTCGACTTGAACAAATTGTTGTTTGAAATGCCTAATGATTGCAAGTGTTTGAATTATGATTGTGTTATAAGTTTGAATATGAAAGATGGTTGTTTGAAAAGGATCCACTGGGTTTTGTACTCACTCATTCCTTTCTTATTTAGTTTCAGGAACGTGAAACCTATGAAGCACTTGAACATGGATAGTTCTTAGAAAGTTTAACCTTATTATTTTAGAATTTTTAAGGGCATGTTGCCCAAAGTTTAAATCTATTTCTATTGAAAAATATTTTGAAGTTTTCCGTTGTAATAATTAGTTTTTTTGAAAAGTTTAGTACTTTCAATTTTTTTCTATTATGAATAAAATAGTTTGAATTTATTTATCTCTTTTAATTTGCCTTGATTTTATTAAAGTAAAAATTTTGTATTCTTGAATTTGTATACAAAGGCACGAGATATTGAAAAAGAGAAGAACAAGTGTGTGTCACTTGTAAAGTAACACCGACCCGACCCTCCAGTTGGTTGAGTTCACTGTCAAGAGAATGGTGGTTATGTCCAATGCTTAAAGATATGGGGGTTGGGGTGTTACATGTCCTCAAAGTTTAGCCTCGTCAGACGTGGCAGCTCTGGTAGTGTATCTCTTGAATCCGTTCATTATCTACAAGTTGAAGATCTTTTCAATATTTGTTTCTTCCCACTTTTCGTTTCATTTGTACTATCATAACTCTAGAGTCATGTCTCTCAGTTCTTGATTTGTTCAGTGGCTTATCAGTTTATTCTTTTAAGCTCTGTTTGAGGGTTTCAGGGCCCTCTAATGTTGTTGGGTATATATATATATATACTCATGAATTTTAACAAGTATAGTATGCATTCAATAAATCATTCAAATATTCAGTCATGCAAGTTCACACTAGCATAGCGAAATTCCAAGTTTCTATATGTGTCTCCGAGTTCAAGCATCTCATACCACCCTTGCCCATTAACACAAACTTTCACTCAGAGATTTATCTATACCCAACCAATTTCACAAATGTTTTGATAGTGACAGTTTCACTAAACATGGCCCGTTATTTTTCCACTCCAAAATTCCTCCATACCCTCGAATTCTTATGCATTCCATACCACATAGAAACCAGAGATACAAGATCTTCCCAATCTTGTGTCCTAACCTATCAAGTATTCTGTTTTCATATGCTTTTAGTTTCTAACCTATGTCCTAAATATTTTTATTTATGATCCACTATGCCTCTCTTGGCAACACTTAAATCTCTACCTAAGGTCTCAATTTCTGGTTGAAAGGTTCAACCCTCATCTAGTTTTTGTACCATTCCTAGTATTATCTTTATACTCTAGTACTTTTCTTTGCCCTTAATAACCACCTCCTAGTTTTCTTGTAGAAAATAAGTTTATTCTTGAACTCTAACAACTTGTATGAGCTAGTGGGACAACCTCTAGTTGGGCAGCAAGACCGAAGTCTACTTAACAACTGGCCTTCTAAAACGGGATAACCCATCTCCCTTTTAATGTTTAGTTTTACTCGAGACAAGGCTTACCCACTATCAGCCCAACTCGTAATCTTTGTATCCAAACAAAACCTTTGAAAACATATGTTTTTGAAAAACAACTTTTCAAAACAATTTTCAATTTCAAAATAGGAGGTAGGGCATTCTAAATTGAATCAAACTAAAGGTCTTACCTGATAAATCAACTCTATCTAATTCCTACCCAGTATATCTAATAACTGAGCTTTAATACTACCTTTGGTATCAGAATAATCATCTTTTTCCCACTGAGTTACAACATTAGCTTTGATACTACCTTTATAACACCCACTTCCCATACCCTAGGCCCATGTCATTTGAGGATAATTTCTTTCTATTTTTGGTCCATTCGAGAGGCAAGCCTCGTGTTACATTATCTTCTTTCCTTTTTCTCTTCCCAAATCCTTGGGACTTTCTGAATATTAGTAACTCATGCAATAATTCCGAAAAATAAACATTTACAAGCATTTAAATAAAATAATTTTATATCATTAATTATTTTCAAAATTAAAAGGTACATAGCATTTGTGTCTATTACAACGAAAAATAACTTCAAAACTTAAGTAAAATAAATTGGGCCAACATGTCCTACAATTTAATAAAATCTCAAAAAAAAAAAAAAAAAAAAAGCTAAAAGTCTTCCGGAAGGTCTTGATAGAAAGAAGAGGTGAGCTTGAAGCCTAGTGAATCATTCTAAATTTTTGAAATCATTATTTTAACAAATAAGACAAAAATGTCAAGTATTTTCAAAATATTATATGATTCAAACAACTAATTATTTTTAGTTGTAATTAAGACCAAAAGGGATTAACCTCTGTTTTTCAAATCTAGGGAAAGAGATCATTCCTAAAACTCAAACCCTTCTATGTGAAGTGGTATCACTCCTGAAACTCAGTTCACTCTGAAGTCAATCCTGACATTCAAATCTAAATCAAATTCAACATGATTGGAACACATACGAAGAAATCTTTCATTGCACTGGTACGTGGTTAGAATCTCAATCAATCTTTGATTAAGTGTACGAACATAACATTCATGTAAATAAACTAAACTTAAACAAAAATTAAACATGTGAGCATATTAACAACATAGTATGGATCATATCGCCACGTAGCATACATGTTTATTAATGTAACTAAGAATGCATATTCTATATGACATATATAATAATTAATCATGTCTATTCAAAGCATCAAATACATGCAAACCTTATTTAAATCAAAATAATAAGGTAAAAGTCAAAAATCATCTCCACTTTAAATAGTAAACTCTTTGAAACTTCAGTTGAATCCCTTTGAAATCTCCCTAACTGCTAGCACAGAAACTTGTGCAGTACTTCGTTACTACTACCCGAATTGCTGTTTAGAACAACAAAAGAAAAAAAGGGATGCCAAGAAGGAGATAGAGAGAACAAGAAAAACTTGTCAGTTCTTGCTGCAATGAAGAGAACAAGAGCCAAGACAATGTTTATATAGCGTTTCAAAGGGTAGGAATTAGCAAGTTTGGGGTGTTCCCAATGCAAGAAACCTACTAAATCTTCACCTTTGTGCACAAGAATTAGTAACTTAGGGTTTTGGGGTGTTTTGGGGGGATTTCCAAAGTTTTTCTCATGCAACTTTTCAAATTTTTTGTCGTGTTACTGCGATAAGGGATTGCGGTAATGGTTTGTGCAATTGTATTTTTTTCGAGAAATTTACCGCATTACCATGGTAGCGTAGCCCAAATTTTTTTAATACATATATATATATAGTCCTTTTTTTGCTTTTATTTTTCATGTGTTTCTATTTCTCATTCATCTCTATTTTTTATATAATACATTGAAATGAAGAGAACTTAGTAATTCTTGCAAACTAGAATATATAATTTAATTAACTCTACTTACTTTATATTTTTAGTTAAATATCAAACTATATTATGACATTCGGTAACTTTTCTTATTTGATATTTTTATTAAATATCAAATTATAGTTTCATTTGCCAACCGTTTATTCTCACCAAATATAAAATTTTCGAAGTTGATTTTTTAATTTATTTAATTTAATTTTATTTATCGAATTTTGTACAAATTTTTGGGTTATTACAGTGATACTTGTATAATGAGTACATTATATATGATCATAGAATGTTATTAATACGAACAATGGTGATGATGATAATCTTGTAAATTTTTTCGAATTACATGCAATGTTCTATTATAGACAATGTAGAAAGAATATAAACTAAGATAGTAGGACACTTTTTGGGTTGACCAACCTTTAGGTGCCACTGGTAGTCTATCGTGATGGTACAAACATTCTCAATAGCAAAACCTCCCCCCCATGAGGCTTTGGTCCAAGGTTGGAACATTTTTCTAAAAAACCCTGTTGTATGGCCTTGGTATGGAAATAGAGATGATTTTGAAATCCTCCCTCATTGGACATTGGTCTAGGGATTGACCTAGATGAACTACGGTCAACCTTCGAATATCATGGGGATATGGCACCATGTGCACGATTCTATAGTTGACTAGATTATGTGCTTTTAGTGTTGCTATGATGAGTGGACTACCTTACAACTTGTCTATCCTATTCATTGTCAACCGAAAATTGAACAGTTGTTTGAAATCTCTAATGCTTATAGAGTGTGCTTAAGTTGTATTTGTATATGTATGTTCAATTTAAAAATAGATTCATTGAGTTCATAAACATCATCCCACTTTACTATCAAATGCAAGAATTTATTAACCTGGCTTTTTCAAGCTAATCCCACCATTTTAATCCCTCTCATTTTTTAACTTATCAATTTTTTGACCTAGTACAGAATGATCTTGTTACTTTATATTTTAGAAAAATTTGTAATTGAATGCCCGAGTAGAAGGATTAACTCTGATTTAATCATATTAATGTATAGTTTAATTGGATAGAGCAATTTTGATTTGTATTTCTTGGGCTCGTCGTATTCAAGCAATGCATTTTATTAATATCTGGGACTTTAATCACATTGAAATCTTGATTTTTATTGTTCTTCATTATATGTTAGTATTTTTGCATGTGTTTGATAAAGGGAATGAATCATAAATATAAATAATAGCATTTCCCTTAAGATAATGGTTTGGAAGTTTTTAACATGAAATAACACTTTTTCAATATTAAAATTCAACTTTGAAAAATAAGTAAAATTGTTTCCTTATACTTTCATTGCAAAATGATTTTGAGAAAATGAATCAACTAAGATTTTAAAATAATAAAACTAAACTATTGAAAATGTTAGAAAGGGGGTGTTCCATGGTGAACATGAAATGACGATTTTGTGAGGTGCGCATGAGCAGTTTGTGGAGGCTTTCTTGCACTTATTCTTGTTGGTTTCTCTTTAGATGTCAGTGGTGAAGAAGATGGAAGAGGATGGTCAACCTTTCGTGAGAAAAATGGAGAAGAAAGCAACGGCTAGGGTTTAGGGAGAGTATTCTCCAAAATGGGCTATGTTTCCATTTTATGTGAATATCACTCTATCTCCACCATCTTCTTTAGGAAATAGTTCGTATCATATATTTTCTTTATATCTTCTCTTTCTTATCTTCTTTCTTAGAAATTAAAGAAAATCTTTGATTAGCTAATTAATTGAGACATCCCTTTGATTCTTGTGATCCAATAACATGGTAAGAGGATTTTAATTTGAATTTGAACTTTTGCCCCTCGGGTGGCGCTACTTTATGGTGTTCTTATGGTCCCTAATACCAATACATTATGTGAAGTTGATCCCACTCTTGTGCCATATATAACAGGATAAGATCTAAACTCTTAGATAATTACTTATGACACCATCTACACAGCATATGTGGTGAATTTTTATTCACTGCCCTAATTTTATGTGAAAATATTATTTTATATGAGGTAATAAAATTATCATTTTGCCTCAAAATGATCAAAATTGATTAATGATAAGTATACTGATCATGTAACTCTACTATAAGCTTGCATGAGTCAAATTTAATGTAAACTAACACTTTTACCCACGGGTGGTAAATTTTACCATTTTTATCCTTAAAGGATCAAACTTAGTTCAGTCTTTATGTTGCCCAAGACTTTTATATCCTAAATTTCGTCTCTTATTTTAATTTATCCTTTCATTTCATGGGTTTTATGATTTATGAGAAATATTTATCAACTATTTTAATATTCATAAAATTAATTTACAATTTACAATTTTCTAAAATTTATAAGATATTACATCGTGGTTGATTTTGTGGTTAATTAAGGTAATTGTTACAAATAATTTAGGATTAAAATTTTAAAGTATTATCAAAAAGGAAAAAAAAAACATGCAAGAAATTATCAAAATGATGTAGATTTGTAAGTTCAATATGACATTGCTATTTCACTATGTTCAAAACTTGACCTCGTCATAATTATATTTAATAAACAACTTAGTCAACATTTGATAAGAATAAAATTAAAATAACCCAAAGTAAAATTGAAGAAACAACATTGGAGAAGCAAGAAATTCTCACTTGGCCAAGGTCAACCCAAAGTCAAATGATTGGCCATCCCAAGGCTGACTTTATCATCACAGGGGCGGCGTTGTGTTGTTGAACCTGTTGCTTCTATTTGAAGTTCGTTGGGACAAAGACATTCAAACATACATCATTTACAGTCACACAAAAAAATAAAATAAATAGTTTTGATAATTGAAACTATACCCTTTTGGTAAATATAAGATTAGATGAGTGACTTTCAAAAATATGACAATTTTAGAAATTTTTGTATTTTATACATTTATTTACAAATTTGTCCTAATTATATTACTTCTATTGAAATCCAATGAGATTTTTACAAACCAAACGGTGTTTTTCAAATCTTTAAACTTTTAAAAACAAAAAAAAAAATGATATTAATTTGAATCATAAATCAAATGCGACCTAAATTTGATAAAATTAATGTACCAACCAAAATGCAGCTTAGATTAATAAGCAAAATCAAAATACGAAGTAGACTTAAATGGCGCCACCTCCACCGTTAATAATGGCTCATGCAATATTTAAAGGATAAGCAAACAAAATCAATGGTTTAGATGATGCCATGTAAGCATAATTTGCGCATATAACTCTGATTAAGCATATCCCTTCATTATTTGTATGTAAATTGCATTATCCTCCCCTCCCTTTTTTTGAGAAGTGACATGTGATTAGATTTTATGGTTTAGAACGACTTTAATTCTCAAAAGCCTATATATTTGATTCTCATCAGATACGTTTGGTGTGCAAGGATGAGATAAAATTATTTATGTAAACAAGATTAAAAATAACTAATACAAAACACCCATCTTCTTTGCTTCAGGGTCTATCCTTTTGTTCACCGTTAAAGGACTCATTAGAATAGTCTTGGTGAATTCTAGGTTATAATAATATCATAACAACTAAAAAATTACAAAAAATAAAAGTAACTTAGAATAAAACACTCCAATCATTTTAGGTAATATTAATTCATCCTGCAAAAAAAAAATACATAAAAATAAACTTATGCTTAAAATTCATCTCACGTTGTCCTAGATGACAAAGGTACTCTTAGGGAAAAAGAATGCCATCCTTCACTTATATATACGGGGAAGAAGGACGACTTGTACTATAGGGCTCCTTTGGTGCACAGAATGAGATAAGATTATTTTGATGAGATAGGATAGGATGAGATAGGATGGGATAAGAAAATTTTAAAAAAATATTTTTTTAAAAAAATATGTCAAAAAATTTTTTATTTTTTATTTTTTGAATAGGATAACTCAATCCCACCAAAAATAGTGGGTTTGAGTTATCCCACCAACATAGGATAAGTATATGGGCTCGAATAATTTTTTGTCCTATCCTATTTCTATGTCATGTAACAAACATGGCCTTCAAGTCGAGGATGCATGCCAAGTAACGTTGGTGGCCCTATTGGCAAATGGAATCAACTTACAAAATTAGTAAGTATATTTGAAAGATTATGGTATAGACATAAATGTGTTCCACTCGAAGTGGAAAGTATATTATAACATAACATTGGAGAATGAGAATAGAGATAGGAAAAAAAAGTAAATAGGGTCTGTTTGATGTGCAGGATACAATAAGATTATTTTTATGAGATAGTATTGGATATAAGAAATTAAAAATAAAAGTAAAAAAAAAAAAAAATTGATGGGATTACTCAATCTCACAAAAAATGGTACAATTGAGTATTTTCAACATAATAGAATAAAATGGTAGGCTTCGATTATTTTTTATTCTATTCTATGTACTCTCAAACATTAGATTAGGACTAAAATTTATTTTATCTTTATCTTAATCCAGTGTAAGAAACAGCAAATTCGTATAGATTAATAAACTAGCTAATATCACAATTAATTAATAAGCTTAAGAAAAAAATAATAAATGTTATATAAAATAGTCAAAAGATAAACTTCTTTGGAGAAAATGTAGGTGACAAAGTCCTCTCATAATTGTTTCATTATACAGGAGAGAACAATGCATAGTCAATTGTTGGTTAACTATAGATTCATTAAAAAACTAGCTGTAATTTCCTTGAATTTAGTTGTAAGGAAATCTTCTTAATAAAATCTTTTTCTCACCTTCCTACTTAAGAAAATACGGTGAAAGCATGAGAAGGCTAAGAGGATAAACGCTAATATAAAAAGCCTTTTAAAATTCCACATTTTTAATTTTATTTTCATATAAAAATTACTCCTTTACCCTTTTTTTAATATGTTTAATTTTACACGATCTTTTAACGATCTAGAGTATATTCAAGCATTTATACTTATGATTTGTTAGGTTATTCCAAGTAACTTACATATATATTTTAGCTTCTAAGGCTTCTCTTTGATGTTTTAAAAAATAACTTCTAAATTAATTTTACCAAATTTATGTGAACTAGAACAAAAAAAAGATTTATTTTTTTATTTTTTATTTTTTATTTTCTATGTAATATCATCAATTGGCCATCATAATATCCCTTATATGACAATAATATATTTTAGAAATATACTATCATTACGAAATAATATCTACAGTATTAAAGGGCTAAATTTTCCTGAAGCTCTTAGTAAGTTTTTAAAGTTCTATTTTTTGGATATTTTAATTCCGTTTGGAATAGCATATGTGAAAGTATTTTCTTTGAAATGCAATCAACAAACACAAAAGTAAAGGGAGAGAACTTTAACATAACACTTGAAATTGCGCTTAGAATGTAAATGCCTTTATGCCAAATGACAGTTGCATGCAGAAACTATTTATTACGACACACTACTTCCTTTATGTTTTCAATTTGGATTCAAAAAGAGATTTAAATAAAAGAAAAGAAAAGAAAAGAAAGGTGCGATAAGAACTCAAAACTTTCAACCAAGGTACTGTAAATTATCACTAAAAGCCATATCTCAAAATGCTTTGCAATTTTTAATTTCTTTTTTCAAAACATATATCCAAAATTCAAATGTCAATTAATTAATAGGAGTTTTTTTTTTTTTTTCTGAAAGATTAGGAAAAATGTGTTGAAACCCAAATTCTAATCTTACAAATAGTTAAAAACTTGTGAAAACCAACAATTACATTTTCTTAGTGTTGGTAAACGAACTCCATTTTTTTTAATCTACCACCACTTCACATTTTTTTTTTGCTTGTAATTTTTCAAAATACTCTCATCTTCTTTCTTTTTTTTTTTTTTTCTGTTTCTTTTTCTAAAAAATGCCCTTTTGGGGTGCAATTTCACAACTCATCGTTATTTAAAAAAAAATAAATAAAATTATATAAGTAAAACAAAAATGAACATGGAGTGATGAAACAGAACGTAAAATTTGCTTAGCCGCCCTCTTTTATTGTATGTCTTATAAAATTGAGATGTAGCTTCTTTCATGCTTCCGAAGGAGAGCTAATATATGTGTCTTGGCGTTACGAACATACACTTGCCAATAAACGTGTAAATATACTAATTCATAGAAATTACTATAACGATATTTTTGAATATTTAGTCTTACATGATCTTTAATGAGGCTATTCCCACTACGTAACTTGTAACTATTAATAGATAATAAATATGTATGCACTGATGTGGTAAAGGGCCAACTGATAGCTCTGTGTAGCTAGCTGCCTTATAGCCAAATCTGACGTAACTTTTGTGTTTGGACCGAAAAATGATATGGAAAAGTTAATGGTTTCAACCATTGTTTCCCCCTCTACGCTGTTTCTTTAGTGCTCCCAATTTACTAAAAAAAACGCTCTTCCTCACCATTTACTCATATTAAAAAGCTTGTCTTCTAAAAACATGACATGCATCACTAGCATCAATCCACCAACTCCTTCAAATGAATTTACTTCAAAATGAGTTCAAGAGAAATTAAAACCATGGGTAATTTTATGGGAGGGTCAAACTTTGAAGTTACATTATCTTCTTTGACATACCGTTAAAAAGACACTGACCGTCCGATCAACAAGACCCCACATCACAGATGCGATAAAATCGCGAGTTAAAAACCTCCGAAAACATCCCCACACGCGCTGCAGCGTCGCAATCGCCACCCCAAAATCTCCTGCCCACATAAATGCACCGATTTAACGCACGCTCGCATTTAATTTCATGACGCACCCCAAATTACCCTCACCCCAACAAATTTATTCCCTGTCGGGCTTAACCTAGACCGTCTTCTCTTCCCCTACAAATACCGCATCCTCTGCTCTATTCCTTGCCTCTCTCTCTCTCTCTCTGACCTTTTTCCCACATCTATCACATTTTCGCTCACAGCCCTCCGTACCCTACGCTCCTGTATGGCGGTGGAGACGCTCCATTTACGAAAGGAAGGCTTCGTTGTCGCCGGCGCCGGCGGCGCTGAGAAGGATCAGATGAAGATGCCGGTGCCCGTGCCCGTGCCGGTGAAGGAAGCGCATTACAGAGGTGTTCGTAAGCGTCCGTGGGGGAGATTCGCGGCCGAGATTCGAGATCCGTGGAAAAAGACGAGGAAATGGCTCGGAACGTTTGACACGGCCGAGGAAGCCGCGTTGGCGTACGACGAAGCAGCAAGGAATCTCCGCGGACCTAAAGCGAAAACGAACTTCGGCGACGGAGGCGTAGTAGCCGGAAACGCCGGAGGACGATCGGTGATGATCGGTCCTGGATCTTTCCAGAGGCAACTTCAGCAATGGAGAGCTGCCACCGCGTACGTCTCCAGCGATGTACGGAACATGTTTTATTCTTCTACTCCACCGATCCCGGCGCCGTGCTCGGATTTCACAGGTTATAGATACGAAACCGTGGAGGTCGTGATGAGAAGCGAGCTAGATAAGGCGGTGAACGGCGAAGAGAAGAAGAAACCGTTGTCATTCGACCTGAACCTGCCGCCGCCACCGCTGTATTTTGATGATCCGACGGTGGAGATTCGCTGATAGGTCATAACAAATAATTGCCGCTGGACGGTGAACTGTAGTTGAAGCGGCCGGCAGTGCGCTGAGCTGTTCCTTGGATTTTAACTCTTTTTTGGATTTCCGGTTTTGCCCTCACTGGTAGATTATTATTCCTTTTTCCTTCCTCTTTTTTTTTTTTTTTTTTTTTTTTTGTACAGTGGAACAGAGAGTGGGATGTGATTAGTGAAAGACGAGATTAACGGAAAATATAAACTTTTTGTTTCTTTTTTTAATAACTAAACTGCATTTTTTTTTTTTTTTTTACTTTTAAGACGTGTGAAACTGAGTTTCGAAGGGTCTCGGGTTCATACGTGTTACTGTGTGAACTGACAGGAAGGGCCGTGAAAAATTTCAAAAAAAGCTGGCTAAGAAAGGCACTTGCCTGCCTGCCTGCCTTGCTGCATTGAGAATCTCAGTTTCTGGGCAAATACAAGGGTAAAATAATAATTTTTGCACCACGAGTCGAAACGGATGACGTTACGACCTATTCACATGCGTAAATTCATTAAGGATTGAAAAACGAAAGTGGGAGAGAATCTTTCTCGTAACTTCCTGGAAAGCGCATACCAGAGGAAAGTGTTTTATTTAATAGTTACAATGACGAAAATGCCCCCAGTAATTGTGTGTACTGACAAACAAGGCCCTGAGGTTTGCATGAAATGACACGGAAAAACCAAGAGGGCCGGCCGTCCTCAGCTACCGTACAAGAATAAAAAAGTTTAAAAAAATAAAAAAGCAGGGAGATGTGTGGGACGAGGGTTGAAAGAAATGGTGGGAGGTGGGGCCCACAGAGGAAGGTGGGTGGGGGCAGAAGCAGGGGGGTAGACGCTGGTAATAAAGGTATTTCTGACAAGCGGCGCCCGACACCAGCCAAGCCGTAGGATTACGGCATTAGGACGCCACGTCTCAACTCATACCACATTCATTGACGGCTTTCGCTATTTTGACTCAAACGTGTCCAACAACTGGCAGTTCCTTTTTCAGAATATTAATTTGATTCTGTGGTGCATCGAGGGACACCAGATCAGTACTTGTATAAGAGGGGACGAATTGGTGGTTGTGGTGAATGGTACGCATACATAGCATCGGCGCGTTTCTGTTCCTGAGTACACTGCATTGTGCCGTATGTAGGGGCAGATAACTGAGGAATTACGGACACGACGAGAAATTTACTCGTCGGAAAATTGCCGACAGTCCACAGAGAGAGAGAGAGAGAGAGAGTGTGTTTTGTGTGTGGCCTCGAGAGCGGTGTGGGCAGTCCACTCTTTTGATGTTGACCATTTTGTTGGGAGTGCACGACGTGACCACCACCCACCACCTCAGGCGTACGATAGCAGTTGCCGTCAGTTTTATTTCACACGCAACTGCTTTGACCTTACACGTGTAATCTAATGCCTCCTCCTTCTCCGGTCCCAAATCTGCTTTTAAGTTACCTTTTTTCTTAATTCTTTGGTTTTTTTTTTTTTTTTCGGTTTAAAATATCTTCTTCTATAATTATTTTTGGTTGTTTATCTTCCGTCAATGGCGAGCGTTCAATCTGTCGCATCATGTGGGGACCGAGCAGTCACGTGGACTATCCCCCTAGAACTTGTCTGTTCATCCTACACACTGGTTATCACAACACCTACGACTCTTTCTCTCTCTCTCTCTTGCTACCACTCATCACATCCACATGACATGCATGCATGTATATGGGTCAGTTAATGTATGCATGTATGACGAGTGTTGGTGTTGCCACGACTCATCACCAATCATGGGCATGCTTTGCTCGGCAAAGCAAAGTGCCCGATGAGTGATGATGATGGATGGATGGTTGGATGGATGGCACGTACGTGATGCTTACATAATGTACTTAAGTGCCACGTTAGCAAATGCTATTTGTAGCCCTTGCAAGCGTATCTGCTTTTCCGCTGGTACCGCACTTTGTTGAGGAATAAAGTAAAGCCAAATTTAAATGAAAATAAACAAAAGAGGCGTGTATGTGCGGTTCGAAGGGAGCACAGCAAAGGCGGTGTTTTTTCCAGAAGAGGGTGGCTATGTCGTTGCGTTCATGATGATGGAACGGAAGGAGAAGATTACTTGACAGTTCGGCAATCAAACATATTCCAATTAAAGTCTTTTCTTCAAGGTTGTAGAGAGGAGGGGTTCTTAATTTCATCTTGCTTTAATTGAGTCAAACTCAATTTTTTGGAAAATCAACTTAACCGCTGTCTCACCACCGTAAACGGTAATTGTATTGATTACAAAATCGTGAAAATATTTTCTAAGTAACTGACCTTGACATTCTCGGCTATTGCATTATTTAACACGTTTCAAAATATACTGCACTTATTTATATATAATTATATTAATTAAATTATTATTTTTATTTTTACAAAAATAATGTGAATGAACATTGGATATATTTATTAATATATATTTTTATGTTATCAATTGATGATTTTTAAATATTTTAGAAATATATAAATTTATATGAGAAAATATCGTACTATTCATTTGCATCTCCAAAAACTTACTAAAACTACTATTTACTTAACAAAAAAAATTATAGAATTGACAACTAGCTAACATTCAAAATACTTCTTTTTTTTATTTAATGCATCATTTAACTAATAAAAACGTATTCATTTCTTTTTCGAGAAAACGCCTATTGCCATGAAAATTTTCAAAATACCACATCTGAATTTAAAATACTTCTTATATATGTCTACTAGTTATGTAAAATAATGTATCGAATTATAATAAAGTAAATAGTAAGACAACATATCAATTTTATATAAAAAAAAAAAATGAAAACTTTAGGTTAAATTTATAAAGCGAGGAGAAAGAGATTAAAACAAGATGAAATCAAGTCAAGTGACTATCATTTCTTTTTTTTTTTTGGTCAAATCCAAACTCATTCCTCATAGTTGTTCTTGAGATTTTTTTTTTCTTTTTTGTGTATAGGTGATATTTAATGAAGTATGTCTTGATAAGTATTGTGTAAATGAAATCGATGATGCCACATGTCATAAAGCTAAACAAGGCAATTTATATTTATAATCTCCAAGCTTTTAATGCATATGTACATAAACTGGTGTATATTTTATTACAATCTAATGAATAATATTAAAATAATTATTACAGTTTTACTTTTATATAATTACAATATTTACAATCATCAAATCAATAAGTATATCTAATAATTATGAATATTACAATTAAATTAAAAAACTTTATCAACTATCTTGATATTTTTTTATTTCTAATTATATATAACTTTCATTTATGATTGTGACACATATTTATAATTATTATTATATTAAATTAAAATTTTTTCATTCTTTGAAAAAACTATAGATTTATATGATAGAGAAGTCAAACATATTCTTAAATCACGAGCATTTAAAAATTTCATTATTATTATACATGACAAAACAATAGTATGATATCAAAATGAATTATACAATCATCACACACGCATTAAATAGTTTTTGGCACTCCATGGCAAACAAACATGTCTAAATAAATAAATTGGAAAACTTTAAAAATATGAAATTTGTAAAAATAAATAAATTGGTAGAAATCTTAACAAAAAATGGTCAAAATGAATCTAATGTCAACTCATTGTTATCCGTTTAGACTTCCGAAAGAGTACTAGCAAATTTGAATAGATTTTTATGGGAAAAGTAGAGATAATTAAGGGCATAGCCTGAGATTTTTGAATTGTGTGTACTTCACTTACCACAGGATGAACTTTGCTTTTTCAAAGCAACTTGATATTCCTTTATCTCGTCGACTTTCGAAGAAATTTTCCACTGAATTCAAAAGGAATTTTGATATTTAACATTCTAGAAGAGAGTGAATCATGTTTAATTTGTAGAACGTCTTTGTCCTCATGGATGTATCATATTCCCTACAGATAATTTCATAGCTAACCCCATTCCCAAAATTCATCTAACACCCATTAGAATCACCCCCCATGAAATAGTCTTTCTAAAATTATTTGATTTTCTTTCACCATGACACAATAATGCCTTTTGCATTGACAAGTATACATTGAATAAGTATTACGTTAATAGAGACCTTAACAAGGTGGTTTCATTTGCAATAAGTTGCACATCACTTAAGCGGGTGATAAGTTCATAATTTTTTTTTTGGTATTTCATTTTTTAAAATTGCATTTTATTTAAGAAAAAAAAAATTAGAAATGGTTAGAAGTTACAATAACCAAAAAACAAAAAAAAAAGGGTAAAGGAATGCAAAATAAAATTTTTGACAGTTTCAGACTTTTATAGCTTGCTATAAAATAAAATGTACAAATAATAGAATTAGGGAGGTAGAAATTAAATATATAGAGTTTAGGTATATAAGAAGATAATGTTAGATATTAGATGACTTTAAATAACTGAATGTGAAATTCAAGTTAAAAATATTTTTTCTTTCTATTAGTTTTTTAGTTAATGTTGACAATTTAATTAGTTTTCCATTTCAGAAACTATTTTAAAAATAAAACTTAATTAAGACTATTTTCTTATGTAAACTCTTATTGGGATATATAAGAGAAAAAGATAAGAATTTGAGTTTTGTGTGAAAACACTTTTGTAAAAAAAAACTTAGGTAAATTTGATTATAGGTTGTAACCTATTTGCATTATCCTATAGTGAATTATTTCTTATCTTCCGTTGATGTAGATGATATATTAAACTATATTAAATCTGTGATTCTTATGTTTGAGTTATAGAAAATTAATTAGTATGTATACTTTATTTGATTTAATTTTCATTTTTGTTGCACATAATAAATTAGTATCAGAGCAAGGTTTGTAGGAATGGCTGGTGCGCTGGTGGAAATTGGTGCACTGTGAGTGGAACGGGAAAAAGGTGATAACATTCTTAGTCCAAAGGGTTGAATGAAAAAAAATGAAGAAGTTGGCTTCTTTAGTTTGAAAAGTCAAAGAATCATTTAACGAAGAAAAGACAATTTTCTTTCGTATTGTGTGTGGTTGTGTTGCATTAAGGAAATCAATTGTTGATTTACTAGGGAAATTTATTTTTCAGGCACACATGTATGAAGAGAAGAAAAATATTGCAGATACAAATGTTGTCATTTCAAATTTGTTTGATGTAAAAAAAATTTTAGTTGACACGACTTAGAAAATTCAACTGTATGTGTGAAGTGTATTTTGTGATATAGGAGTCACTTGAAGAAAGATTTCAGTTCAATCTTATATAGTGGGTTCGTCATGAAAAGATCTACTTAATGACTTGATTTAATAGTTGCTATGGTGATTAATACTATGAGTGCATCAAATGCAAAATTTGATATAGAGTAATTTAATGGCAAGAACAATTTTGGCATGTGACAATTATAAATCTAGGACATTTTGATATAGTAGAAATTACACAAAGCATTATTGGGTCCAAAAGAGAACATCAAGTATTTTAGATGAAGATTGAAAAGAGTTTAACTTGCAAGCATATAATACAATTATACTATATTTGATGAAGGAGATTATGAATAATGTTAGGCATGAGACATCTACAACATCAATCTCATTTAAATTGGAGGCTAAATATATGACAGAGTCATTTGGAAATAGGTTGTATATGAAAAAGAAGTTGTAGATGTGAACACCTCAATGAGTTTAATGAAATTACAAATATATTAAATATTGGTCAGACGACTAAAGATAAAAATAAAGCTCTATTCCTTATTTGTTCACTTCCTAAGTCATATGACCAGTTGACCATTACTTTCTTTATGGAAAAAAACTGTAAAATTTGATGATATGTTTAGCTATGCTTGTTTCAAGTGAGATAATGAAGAAGACTTTAGTTGGTGATCCTTAGTTAAAGGTCTCATTGCAAGGGGGTAGATTTGATAAGAAATCATTTAGTAGATCGTGATCAAGGAGAAAGTCTTCATAAAGGAGGACATTTGCAAAAGATGAATGTGTATTTTGTCATCAGAAGGGGCATTGGAAGGATTGTCCAAAGATTAAAAATAATAAAAATGTCAGCTTGAATGTAGCACACGTTGAAGATGATACAAATTACGATCATGTTTTGGCTTGCTCATCATTAGTACGTCAATCTGATGAGTGAATCTTAGATTCAAGTTGTACTTATCATTTGTGTTCGAATAAAGTTTGGTTCTCTAATTTTGAAGAAGCGATGATGGTTCAATTTTCATAGCTAATGACAATACTTGTAAAATTCAAGGGATGAGAACAATTAAGTTGAAGCTGCTTGATAAAACAATCAGACATTTGACAGAAGTAATATATGTAACAGATTTGGAGAAAAGTATAATATCTATGGGTGCAACTGTATCAAAGAGCTTCTAGGTCACCATTGAAGCACGTGTTTTGAAGATTGTGTAAGATGAGTTGGTGGTGACGAAGAGCATTAGGAAGAATAACTTGTATTTTCTTTGCAGAAAAATACTATTTTAGGTAGAGTTGATGTAGTTGTGAAGGATCTTACAGGTGAGTCGTAATGCCAATCAAAAATCAATTATGACTAAGGGATGAAGAAATCAACAATTCGTGAATTTTGCAGAGATGGTAGCAGATGTGGATCAAACTATTATAAATGGTATATGTGGTAGGCATATCACCTATAAGGATGTTATTCATAGATAAGTGTTTTTGGGCATATGTGGAGATTAGACTATGGTGATTCGGTTAAAGTGGTTTTTATCAAGGTGAAAATTGTTAGATTTTAGGTGACTTCAAACAATTTAATGTGAAATTCAAATTAGGAACAATTTTTTAGTTGATGTTGACAACTTAGTTAGTTTTGTATTTTAAAAACTAATTAGAAAGTGAAAACTAATTAAGACTTTTATATATATATATATAAACCCTTATTATGATATAAAAGTAACAGATGTGAGAATGTTTTTGTATGAAGATGTTTGAGTAGATTTGATTATAAGTTGTAACCTATTTATATTATTTCATTATGAATTATTTCTCATCCTTCGTAGACGTAGGTGATACATCAAACCATTTTAAATCTATATCTTCTTAAATTTGAGTTAATTTGCCGTCAATTTAGGTTGAAAATTATTTGGTGCATATACTTTATTTGATTCAATTTTCACTTTTATTGTTCAGAACAGATCATAGGTTTGTGAAGTGTGATTGAAAGTGAATGGTACTATTAGTATCAAATTAAGGACATGTTCTTTTAAGTTGCATCCTAGTGCCATTTAGTGTCAAAGTCCAATTTCAAGAAATGTTTGTACTTGGTCCCCATTCGTGCCGCTACAATATGTTGAGTGTATATTGTACTTTCTTGTTTCTTTCATTTGAAAAAAATAAAATAAAATTAGGATTATTTTTAAAATTAATTTTCCTTTGATCAAGGTTTGGGATGGTCAAGTCTACATATAATAATAGTCAAGCAATAAGAACTCAAACTTTTTTCTCAAGGCTCCTCTATTTTCTAATTTCGTAGGCTTATCTTCACCTTGTTTATAAATCAGTTGGTGACACCTAAAGATATAGGGCATAGACCTGTCGGTTCGGACGTGTTTAAGGGGAGAGGTGAATTGGACGCTAGTTTGCAAATAGACAAATAAACTTGTCACAATTTATTTATAGCCAGTAGCTAGCTCGGCACTTGCCTACATTTACCATCGAACCTCAGCCAAAATTTCAGAAATTTACGAGGATCTACATCTTCTTCCCTAGTGAAGACCATGACCAAGCTTTCGTGTAACTAATGTTACGGTGCACGACAAAGTTCATCAAAGAATATAGAATTATACGCATCTGTATACTATATCAACAGTTATATTAGTCAACTTCTCTTAGCTAGGGGCAATTAATGTATGAGCTCAAAATCTGCTGAATATTTTGAGTAAAACTAAGATCACTTTTATTTCTGCTACTATAATATAAGATATTATACTTCCATATCTTTAAAATTTTTATATTTATATATTTTTTTAATTGTAAGTACTGACATTTTATATTTGTAGGACTATATGTACACATACCCAATTGTAAAATATATGCTCTATGGGTCTGTTGATTGATTTGTATTATAAAATATTTCAAAAACTTAGCAAAAGTAATTAAAAAAAAAGGTACGATTTACTTTCACTAAGTTGATTCAATTGAAAGATATGGTTATATATATTATTGTAAATGTGTAGATGAATAGCTACTTATATTATGTAACCTCTTATTTATTTTGATTTAAAATCATGTAACCTCTAATTTATGTTTAATGTAATTGTGTAATATATGACTCTTGGTGTCTTTCTCATTATGAGCAAAGGCTTATATAAAGAGGTGCAACTCCTATAGTTGACACTACAACAATATTAGCATTTAGCAACAAAATTTACAGCAATAAAACCTTTTTTGTTGCTAAATATCATTTTTAGCAACGAAATGTTAATTTTTATAGCAATTTTTTCATTAAAATTTTTAAAATTAAAAATAATAATAATTTCCTTTGTCAATAAATATCATTTTTAGCAACAAAATATTATTTTTGCAGCTATATTTTTATTATAATACTAATAAAGTCTTTTTATTGCTAAATATTATTTTTAGCAATAAAATGTTATTTTTTTGTTGCTGATTTTGATAAAAAGAAATTGAATGAGAACAACCACAATTTTTTTCTTAATGTTTTTAAATATCACCATTAGCAATATTTTTTTATTTAATTTTTTTTTGTTGCCACTTTGTTCGCTGATCAGATAAGACCAAGTAACAAGATTAGATCGCAGCAAAAAACTTGTTGAGCTCTACTGTGTGGCTTGAAAACTTTTTTGAAGTTGAAGGTGAGGCTCGTCGAAGAGACAATCTTCATTTGAGTCACTCTCTAGCTGATTAGATCGGATGAGATCAAGAACTCGGTAAGCATGTACAGGTACGAGACCACCACAATTTTTAGCTATTCAAATTGCACTCGATTACGAAGGTGTCGATATCACTAGCGATGAGGTTTCGGTAGAGCCTGCCAGACTATTATCGATGCTCAAAGTTTCTAAAAGAAGAGAGTTGTGTTGGATTTATTGACGACGATTAGAGGTTTAGATTGAGATAAAGGTTGGAAAAAGGGAAGGGAAGAAGGAAGAAGCAAGCAGTGTTGAAGTGTTGCTATGTTATAGTTAGGGTTCATGAAGAAGGAAGCACAACTCAACTTTCTGTACTATTCCAAATCTACCTATCATAGTTGTCATTGGAGGTTTCTTCTTCTGTTATGTGTTTTTCTTCATACATTTCTTCTGCTTCTTATAGAAGGATGTTCTCTCTCTTTTGTTCTTTGATTTTTGCTTTTCTTTTTTTTTTCTTTTTCATTTCATCTTCGTCTTCATCTTCACTGTGAATAGGCATAGTTAGGTTTTCATGGCGAAGAATCAGAAGAAGTCGATGAAAGTTCTGAAGGAGGAAAAATGAAGTAGTAACAGAAGGACAGAAGAAGAAGAAGAAGAAGAAGAAGAAGAAGAAGAAGAAGAAGAAGAAGAAGAAGAAGAAGATGTCGAGTTCTCGCAAGGCAAAACCCTAGTGGGAGCTTCGAGCTATTCGTGCTGGGGGAACGATGATCGTAGTTCCAATAACCATTTCGGTGTTAGTGATGGCAAACAGAGCGGCAACAGCGGCAAACAAAGCAATGAGCAGCAGGGAAGGGAGTGAACAATGGACAACAAATAGAGAAAGCAATAGAAGAACAGAGACGAACAGAGCAGCAACGATTGTAGCAGAAGTGGGGAAACGATTATAGCAAGCAGCAACGAGAAATGCAGCAGCGCAGAAAAGAGACGAACAGGGCAACGATGTAGGTGCAGCACGATTCAAGTGGCGGTATGGATTTATGGAATTACTAATGATCCACAGGAGAGTCCATGGTTCAGTAGTTTAGTGTTGCGTTTGATTCAAGAGGGAAAAGCCACAGATTCATCAGTGAATGAAGATAAGCTTCCACCTTTGTGATTGTTATTCTCCAAGTTTCCCTCTTGGGCTATAATCTTTGCCAACGTTGGCAACAATTGGGTAATTTCCTTTTTGATTAATATCTGCTCTCTCTCTATATATCTTTTCATTAATATTATCTATGTGAGTTGATATAAGTTGAAGTTCTTGTTTGATTTTTAGGGATACTTTGTTCTACTCTCATAGGTGCCTGTGTATTTCAAGACAATAAAAATTTTACTCCGAAACACTTCTTTTCCAGCTGTGCATATGTCATATTGTTTTGTTTTTTGGATGATGTTAAGAAAATCGAGATATTAAGAAATTTGAGGAAGTGCATACCGTTTGATCCCTTAATGAACAGTTTGCTTGAATCTTGGATCAAAATCTAAATAACGTCCCGCAAACTTACTTGAATCAAGCCTAGGCAGTATTTGCTATCTATTTCTTTTTTTTTTTTTTGTTTGACACATAGAAAAGTTTCCAATTTAATCAAATTTCTTGAATAATATGTAAATGACATGAGTTAATGTTTTGTGGACACGATTTTAGTTAATATAAAATATTTTTTATTATCTTATGAAACTTTAACACTTATAATATAGTATAGTTAGGTATGCATTACTCTGTATATGAATTATTCAGAGAACTATAAATAATTAACGTATTATCTATGAACCTGTAAGTAAATACTTGTATCACTTAGGATGTGTGGCATTGACAAGATAAAATGCTTATAGATTTCCTTTGCGTCTTGAAGGGATAAGCTTATAGAAACTCTAAATAGAAAGAGAATTCAGAGTAAAAAAAAAAGAAGGGATAAGCTTATAAAGCTACCAACATAACATAATTTGTCAGAACAGATGAAAATGTGAATAATGTTTTTTCTTTTTGGGATGACTGAGTGTAAAGTATAAATAATTTTGTATAGTCCTGAAATTGAGTAGTGGTAACAAACTCTTTGTTACTATAAAATAGGTGTTCAATGTGATTTTGAAGCGAACCACCTGGTTTAGTGCCATACCTTGGAGTGTGATGGCAATATATTGCAGGTGCTGCTTTGGATTACTTGATTAAGGTAGGCTACTCCATCACTTTTGTTCGAAAGATATTGCAGGTAACACTCTCTCTATAAAATCAATATTCTCTTGTCCCTAGGACTCGGTTTCAAGAATTCTTGGCCCTTTAATTACTTAAAGACTTAGTTCATTTTAGAACTACTTAACCCAAAAGTCATAACTGGGTATCTAGCTATAATCAATACTACTCAAACATGAATTTAAATAAAATACATAACATTTATAGCTAAATAAAGAGCTGGTTGTTTTACTCTCCATGTGTAACAACCCGTAATTTTTATGATATATAAATTAATTTAAATAAAGGTAAATGTGTATAACTACACGTATTTGTACGGACCACTCGTGTACATACGTGGTAATTATATACAGGATTACTAATACAAGTTACGTTTATAAATTAGTTAAACTATATTATTTATAAAATGTAATGTATAA
>JAJIYU010000369.1:0-53907 GCA_030144865.1 Tinospora cordifolia
GAGCCAGTGGAGCATGTCTTGCAAACAAAGCTTTCATTAAAAGAAAATGAAAGCAATAGTGAGCAGAACCAGAAAGGAAAAGGACGTGGATTTAAAAATGGTCGCGGTCGAGGTCGAGGTCAAGGAAGAGGAAGAGGTGGAGGAAAGTTCTTCAACAAAGAAGACGATCTACATGTTCATAGCTCTTCAAGGGGACGTGGAAGGCAAAATAATTACAAACAGAGACGGTATGACAACTCTCAAGTTCAATGTTATAATTGTCAAAAATATGGTCATTATTCTTGGGAATGTCATAGCAAAACTGTTGAGGAGAAGTTGAATTACGCTTCGAATGATAGCGAAGCTGTGGAACCGACTTTACTTTTGGCACTTAAAGGAGATGCAGATGAACAGAATAGTACATGGTACCTAGACACTGGTGCAAGTAACCATATATGTGGCAACAGATCGATGTTTGTGGAATTTAATGACATGGTGACCGGCAACGTTACCTTTGGTGATTCATCCAAAATTCTTGTTCGAGGAAAAGGTAACATTTTGATTCGCTTAAAGTCTGGAAAACATCAATTAATTTCTGATGTTTATTATGTGCCGGGTATGACTAGTAACATCTTGAGTTTGGGACAACTCTTAGAGAAAGGTTATAATGTTGCTATCAAAGATTATAGTCTTTCTTTAAGAGATCAATATGACAATTTAATTGCTAAGGTTCCTATGTCCAAAAATAAAATGTTCTTATTGAATGTTCAAAATGACGTGGCTAAGTGCTTAAAAACTTGCTATAGAGATTTATCTTGGATATGGCACTTAAGACTTGGGCATTTACACTTTGGTGGGCTTAAGTTGTTGGCGAAAAAGCACATGGTGAAAGGTTTGCCATTGTTTGATCATCCCAATCAGTTGTGTGAAGAGGGTCTATTTGGAAAGTAATCCAGAAAGAGCTTTCCTAAAGAAAGTACAACAAGAGCCCGAGAACCACTAGAGCTTGTTCATACTAATCTATGTGGCCCGATCAAGCCAAGTTCTTTTGGTACGAATAATTATTTTATATTATTTATTGATGATTATAGTCGCAAGACTTGGGTTTATTTTGTCACGGAGAAGTCACAAGCTTTTGAAGTTTTCAAGAAATTCAAAACATTTGTGGAGAAAGATAGCGGGTACTATATCAAGTCCTTGCGATCTGACAGAGGAGGTGAACTTACATCAAATGCATTCAATGAATTCTATGACTCTCATGGAATTCGACGCCCCATGACAGCTCCATACTCTCCTCAACAAAATGGTGTTGCTGAACGGAAGAACAAATCTATTCTTAACATGGCCAGAAGCATGTTGAGAAGTAAGAACATGCCAAAAGAATTTTGGGCAGAAGCTGTTGAATGTGCGATTTATTTATCAAATCGCTGTCCAACAAAAAGTGTGTGGAACCAGACACCACAATAAGCATGGAGTGGACATAAGCCTAATTTGTCTCATTTGAGGGTATTTGGCAGTATTGCCTATGTCCATGTACCTGATCAGCATCGCTCCAAACTCGATAACAAGAGTAAAAAATACATTTTTATTTGCTATGATTTTAACTTGAAAGCGTACAAGCTCTATAACCCAAGCACCAAGAAGGTCCTAATTAGCCGCGATGTTGATTTCGATGAAGAAGCATCATGGGATTGGGCCAATCAAAGTGAATTTTCTTCCATTTTATGAAGATGCAAAAGAAGAAGTTGTTCAAAGGGTTGCTATTCCACCACAAACTCCTACTCCTACAATTGGAGCGACATCACCAGAAGCAAGCTCCAGTGAAGGACCACAACATATGAGGTCTTTGCGTGACATACATGAAGAAACAGGTGAATTAACTCTTTGTTGCCTTCTTGCTGATTGTGAACCTATAGGTTTTGAAGAAGCAGTGCAAGACAAAAAATGGGTGTATGCCATGAATGAAGAAATTGAGGCCATTAAGAAAAATGGCACATGGGAACTTGCAAACCTTCCCGCAAGTCACAAAGCGATTGGTGTCAAATGGGTGTACAAGGTGAAGAAAAATGCTAGCGGTCAAGTTGATCGATACAAAGCTCGACTAGTGGCAAAGGGGTATACTCAACAACACGGCATTGACTACGATAAAGTTTTTGCTCTTGTTGTTCGAATGGAAACTATCAGACTTCTTATTTCTTTAGCTGCTCATAAGAAATGGAAGATCTTTCAAATGGATGTCAAATCTGCTTTTTTGAATGGGTTTCTTGAAGAAGAGATTTATGTGCAACAGCTTTTAGGGTACATTGTAAAAGGACATGAACATCAAGTCCTGAAGTTGAAGAAAGCTTTATATGGCTTGAAGCAAGCACCAAGGGCGTGGAATACAAGAATCGATACCTATTTTCAAAGGAATGGCTACATCAGATGTCCTTATGAACATGCAATTAATGTCAAACAACTTAACAATGATGTTTTGTTTGTTTGCTTGTACGTAAATGACTTGATATTTATAGGTAACAATGTCAACATGTTCGAAGATTTCAAACGGGCAATGACACGTGAATTCGAGATGACCGATTTAGGTGTCATGACATACTACCTTGGCATTGAGGTACACCAAATGGATGATAGAATTTTTATTTCCCAATTTGGATATGCTGCAAATGTGCTTCGCAAATTCAACATGAGTGATTGCAAACCTGTTAATACTCCTGTTGAATATGGATTGAAGTTATCAAAGCATGAATCAAGATCAAATGTGGACTCAACCATGTCCAGAAGACTAGTCGGAAGTTTGCACTACTTGACTTGTACAGACCAGACCTTCTTTATGTTGTTGGACTAGTTAGTCGTTACATGGAAGCTCCTAACATGTCACATTTCAAAGCTGCCAAGCATATTCTACGATATCTCAAAGGTACATTAGATTATGGAATGCATTATTCATCTTCTAAACATTTTAAGCTTGTGGGATACAGTGATAGTGATTGGTCTGGTGATTTGGATGATCGCAAAAGTACAAGTTGCTTTGTTTTCTTTTTTGGAGATAGTGCTTTCACATGGAGCTCAAAGAAGCAATCTATTGTGATGCTCTTAACATGTGAAGCGGAGTATGTTGCTGCCACTTCTTGTACTTGTCATGCACTTTGGCTTCGAAATTTGTTATAGGCTCTTGGATTGGTGCAAATAGAGCCTACTGAGATTTTTGTTGATAATAAATCTGCTATTGCCTTATCGAAGAATCCAGTCTATCATGATCGCACCAAACATATTGATACAAGGTATCATATTATTCGAGATTGCATTTCAAAGAAGGAGATCCAATTGAAATATGTGAAGTCTCAAGATCAGATTGCTGATATTTTCACCAAGCCCCTTCGGCTTGATGTTTTCACCAAGTTACGATCTCTGCTGGGTGTGTCTACAAGGTGACTTATGTTTAAGAGGGGAAGTTTGGCATAAACATGAATCACGTTTAAAAGGGAATGTTAGTATTTATACTAAACATGATTCATGTATTCGAATTTGATACATGTTTATGCATTTATTTAGTTCATGTATTTTCTAGTTCATATATTTGCATAGTTCATGTATGTGCATCAATTTATATGCATGCACTAATATTTATTATGATTCATGTATGGATTTAGTTCATAGGATTCATGTATGTCATAAATGTTTGATGCTCATTTGAGCACTATATAAACCCATGTAAGCATAGCACTTGAAATCAAGTTGAAGGAACAAAACATTCCAAGTTTTTTCTCATTTTTTCTCTCCTTCCTCTTCAAATACTTTGAGTTCTCCCAACACCCACTTCAGCTCACGTTCATAACATTTTCCATGTTTCTATGTTGAAGAAATGTATTGTCTACCCTTGCCAGCAGCATTAACCCTTACCATATGAATTCTCGGGGTCTAACCCTCTAGTCAACCAGCAACTATCCTAGGCCACTAGAAAGTTCTTGTGCGAGATTATCCTAAAACTTAGTTGCTGGTGCAATGGCAAGGCCAACCATTGTTGGTTCTACTTGGGAGCTTTCATGCTTGAATTCAAAAAGGATGCAATGATGCAAGCAAGAAGATCACTGATGCAACCAAGTCAAGTTTTTGTCCAAGGAGGAATGGTAGGGTTCACAAGAAGATGGCACAGTGGTAAAATTACCTGTAAGGGGATTTTGTTAGTTATTGGAGAATCAGTTAGTTATCATGAGGATCTGTCATATTATGATTTTCTTGTTTGTTAAAATGATGAGGTGTAAGCAGTTTGTCAAAATTGAAATAATATCTTATATAATGAAGGAATGAAGGGAAGAAGATCACATTGAATGTTCACTTCAATTCTTCCCCAACTTCTTCTCTTTTCTATCTTCTTCTTTCCTCCTCTTCTTCTTCTTGTGACAGGTGCATCACAATCCCATCCCATTTAGGGTACCAACCAAGCACTTAGAGGTGATGGTTGCTTGCAATAAGCTGCAAAATGATAGTTGGTTGAGAAGTGTAGTTACAAACCATGGTTGCATGAACAATATTGTGACAAATCACAATCATTTGTGGATATAACCTAGGGGATTAGCTTCTTCGGTGGTCCTCCATTTTGTTCACCCTGTTGTAGCACCTTTGGTGCATTGGACTTCTCGTCCACCTTTCTCTTTTTATAAGATTTCTATGTTTCTTTTCAAAAATAAAAAAAATAAAAAAACAAAAAACAAATCACAATCATTTGCTCTATAAGTTGTTTAATGATGCCTATGTCAAATTATCGCATCACATTCTATTTTTCTTCTTCGTCTCCCTATTTTTCTTCAAATACAAGAGAAAGAGTTTCAATGTCCTTTCCTTCAATATAAATAGAGTTATGAATTATTTGTTCTCCTAATGATTCTTCGGCATTTTGCCTGTAATTGTTTGCCTCAAATTGAAGGGTTTACCAGGTGAAACTTATGTCTCCCACTTTTGTTTAGTTTTCAATCATGTTCTTTAGTTTTATAATACTTTGCATGCTATTATACCCAAACATACTGGAGCTTCAAAAATAAATAAATAAACATATCATGTTGCAGGGAGAACCTTCAAGGTCAATCGGACACGGCTCCTGCGTTCGCATTCATCCTCGAGCTGCTTCAGACTGGTACGAAGCTTCACGCCTTTGTCCGGCAATTTGCCCGCCAAATCTTTCACTTGAGCTCTCATTCTGCAAATTCTGACTTTCAGGTCATAATCGGGCATTGATTCCAAAGATGACCTCTCTAACTGAACCGATTGCGCCTCTTGACTTTTCTTCTTCTGATGATGATGATGATGATGATCTTTACGCCCTACGAACTCCAGTTCCGGCGGAGGTCCGTCGTCTCTGCTCCGGAGCAGTATATTCCAGTCCAATTCCAAAGGGGTTTTCTTCTTCGTCTTCTCTAGTTCCTCCTCCATCTCTGCATATGATACTGATTTTATTGATCACTGGAGAATGAGAAACAAAGAAAGCGTTGAAACTAGGAAGGAGACGGCGAACTTCGGGTCTGTGAATGGGGCTTCCGATCGGCAAAGAAAGTGACCTCCTGGGATCATGACACGTTCTAGAGATGCGTACGAATGGCCAATCATACGACTGAAAAAGATTGTGAATATTAGCCTTACCGTGAGGATGAGCGTAGATGGTTGTGGGTGCTGCCTGCCAACGCCGCGCTTCGGGTCGTCGATTATGAAGTGGGAAACAAAAATATTAAAAATTTATAAATTTTTGGCATCAAAAATGATAAATATGATTGGTTTTATAAACCACTTTTTTGAATTTTTTAAAACTAAATGACAGTTGGATTTAAAAAAAATTCCCTAAGATTTATTTTTCATAATCTTCTATTTTTTTTGTTGATATTATAACATATACTACAACATATATTTGTAGAAGTTACCTCTATTCTGAATACTTTTAAGCTAAACAAAATAAGCAATTTTACTTAGACATAAACTTAAACTTTTTATTTCAGATAAAAAAACTCTAATCTTAATTAGATTTTCATTTTAGTAAAAGAAGATCCATCTGTACTAAATACTTTAGATTAGATATCCAATATTTCTTATAAGCTATTGAATTACATTAATTTCTCTTATAACTCAAATTTTGCATACACACATTTTTTAGCTTCGTAAATTCACATTTTTTAGCTTCAAAAATGTCTTGATCTTTAAACATTTGATAAATAAAATTAGAAATCGTTCATATTGCACCTAATTATGCAAAAAGTGACATTGCGTATCAATATATGCTTACTCCATTCATGGGTGACTAAATTTTTAGCTAAGTCAATGACAGGCAAATTACTTGTAATACTTTGAAGTATTTATTTTTAGCTAAACATGGCCTTTACGCCAATTGATCAAGATTGATGACGGGTAATTACAATCAAGAATTGGTCAACTCAACCTGCATGACACGAAAGCTGAGACATTCAAAAAATTATTTTGGGTCGAAATGATAAAAATTAGTCAACGAACTTCATATCAAAATGCTTAAAACATCATGGGGAATCAAAAAAAGCAAAACATTCCTTCGTGGCAAATGACCATGGTAACCATCGCACCGAGCTGTACTATATTCATTTTGCCTACAACACACTATTTTTCAAAATGAACACTTTGCATCAAGATCCTCTCAATTCTAGGCCCTATTGGATATTATGTGGCATGCTGATAAAAGAGCACACTTGACACTCATTAGTGTAGAGAGTTTGGCTAAGATCATGTTCTCCAAACTCTGTTTGAAGAGTTAGACAATTTGAAAGTTGAATCATTGGACACTTTTCAAATTAGTGAAAGTGGCAGTTGCAACAATTAATAGTCTTTTCCATGTTTTTGCACAACCTAATCATCCAAAAAGAGCCTTTTCTATCGTTAGAACTTCTAACCCCAGCTCCAACATAAAACACCTAACTTAATGGTGTACCAACACTTCGGTTGAAAAAGAGAATAAGATAATAGAGAATATCATTCTCTAAGTGTCAAAATTTGGGCGAGGACATGTCGGATGTGGAAAAGTTTTTGTTGAGTCTTGAGGGACTTGAAAATTAGCAAACAACCCTTGCAAGTAATTTTAAACCCCACTTTGTATCCATTTTCACACATGTTTGAGATAGAACAAGTCATGAACATAATGTTTATGACAAAAATATAGTTGTCCACCCACTTTGGAGTAGTTTTATGTAAACCATGGATTATACTATGCTTAGATTTATACTTGTGGCTTCTAACATGATCACAACACCATAAGAATAGTGTATATTTGTGATCGATATATGCCAAATCGAGGTCACAAAGTTGGATTAAAACACACCAAAATCTAAGCACTTGTGACCTAGTAACCAACCCACTTTGGACTCATTTTCAAAATTGACAAAGAGCATGTTAAGCCACTACCCTTACACCTTTAGAAAGTACCCAATAACATCTTTGAGATGTCATGAGAATTATGTAAAGTGATGACTCAAGAAGTAGGGACAAAGTGATTAAAGATAGGTGGTCATAGTACGTAAGCTGGTACTATTAAATCTTTGATCAACAAAGGCAAAAACAAATTCTCACCTCAAACGTCTAGGAGATAAGTGACCAAATCATCGTGGTATTGTAGAACACTGAGAGACAAACAAATAAGTCATAGAAACCGCAAAACTAGTATCAATTAGGCCCCAAACCAAAGCAATAAGTATTGTTCCTCTAAGCATACAACAAAAGCAACTTGCTACAATGCGCTACACTACCTAGAAAGGACATTGCATTGTTTGCATAGTGCAATGTAACACCTCAGCCTTTGGTCACTCAATCTCATCATAGTCAAATTATTGAAATGTCCTCAAGTGAAATAAATGTAACAAAAGAAATAAACATCAAATAATAATTATGGGGTCGACCAAAGGTTGAGCATGTTAAGTCATTACCACATCTCACCTAATGATTATAATGTGCATTGGATAACATTAATTATAATGTAACAAATAAAATGTTAAATAATATCATAAATTGGTCCTCATATAATAAATTAAAACATGTCTATGAATGAGTTTGACTTATTGGCTGATACACTAATGCTAAATTAAACACAAGTAAATGATCTAAAAATATAAACATTAGCCCTATGGCCAACTCAAACTAGATTAAGAGCCTCCATTGGGATTTAGTAGGTCATCCAGTTCAATATGTACCCAACAAAAAAGGAAATGGGTTGAGCTCAAAGGAGCCATGTATATCATCCCAAACACTTTCATGTATTATAAGAATTAAAACATCAATATGTAAATACTTCAAAATATTAAGTAATTCAAACAATTCATTATTTTAGAATTAACATCAAGACCAAAAGGATCATTCTCAATATTTCTCCTATCTTGGATGAGACATCCATCGGTTTAAGTTGTACTTCAAGGACACTAACTAAAGTTAGTATCAATCCTCAAGGACATCTTTCCAAAAGGCATCAATTATCAAGGACGCTTCTAAAGCAAGGTCATTTTATGAATACACCCTAAACAAAAAACTACGTAGCGGTCATACACAAAGTGATACTCTATCGATTTGTGACCCTAACTTAGCTTATGTCTGATAAGAGAATGTTCAGTGGTTGTCAAATACTGATTAACCACTCTAAGCCTCCTCACTAGGGACAATACCCACAACGATCAAGTATGGACATATCCTATCGACACGTGTTTGCTTTTTTTAATTGTCTTTGCTTAGTTGAAGGCATACTATAATAATCATACATATGTTTGGATCATATCAATAAGTAGATCAACAACATGGTTTCATCATTCATAGCATGGCATAATTCATAAATTAAACCCTAACATGCTTCTAGTCATAAATTATTCATGTATGCACCCTAACATAAAGCAAATCATCAGATTCAACAAAGATAAACTTATTCGTTTTAGAATTTCAATAATTATAATGAGAGAGTCAAGAGTCATTTCCACCTGTAATCATGTTTCATGTTCTCGAGATACAAAATTTGATACCGATCCTCCAAAGTAACCTATTAGGTTCTGGTGTTAAATTTTTTGTTTTATCTCACACCCAAGTATTCTTAAATCTTTTTCACTTATTTAGTCTTTATTGTTTATGAGTATGACACAATGATTTAATCATTGTTCCTACCAAATTGGTCATAACCAAATGACTCGCGGTTCTTTATGATTTTTGTTCTAATCTTGAAGAATCATTGTATATAAATTCTTGAGACTTGTTTTGTGTGAGTTTGACGTTCTTAATGCATAACCATGGTTGTCATACACCCGATGTACTGAAGCCATGGGTATGCCCTATTTTGGTGGGCCTTGTTTTGTCATTTAACGTGACTGACTATTTGATATTCACTGTAATACTTAAGTTGTAATCCTAAGATGTTTTAAAGTTTATTTTAAGTGTTTCTTATTACTTAGAAGGGTATATTAAAGGGTACATTGAAAGTGTCCCCTCTTTAGGGTTTTTCGAACCCATTTTGTGTCTTACAAGGCTATAGGCCAAGATTTCTATTTCTAATTGCTAAGGCTCGCCCCTGCTAGCTAACATAGATATCTATTTCTAATTACTAAGGCCAAGCCGAATCGAGCCAACTACTCTTATCGGAAATAGGATTGATTACGGATTCGAGTCATAACATACGATTTCATAAAATTCGTGTTATTTTCCTGATTGAAATCGAACAGGGTTTTTTCAATTCTAAATCATATCCTAATAGTTCTTAAGTGTTTTAACCTTAGTATAGGGGTTGTAACTTTCAGCCCTAATCTTTTTAGTACTAAGACACATGAAAACTCTCTTTTCAGCATTTTCATGCTCATTTCGCCACCAAATCAAGGTCATACCTTTAAGAATTTGTTCATATCTTTTTCTATATTTTTCCTCGTTATTATTTTGTTTTTTTAAGTGTATAACTGTTAGTTGCATTGCACACTAACTATTTTATACGTATTATATATATATATATATATATATATATATTATTTCATTATGACGCGTTCGCATTATGAAAATTTGGGTTATTACATAAAATGGTATTAATAATAGAAACATGTAGCATGCTATCAAGGTATCACAAGTACACAAACATACAACAATTAATGCATCATTCATAGCATGCTTTTAAGCTTATAAAAATAAACACACAGTCATGTATCTTATATTCGAAATAAAAATAATATTAAAGAGTGGGTGCAATCATTTCCACTTGATTCTTTGTTCCATTCCCTTTACTCTTTGTTTCTATGCATCAAATCTCCTTGAGTCCTTGGCCTTTAAGGTTTATAAATCACTTTTTAGTATTTATTATATTTCTACTTTTCAAATTCCTAATCAAATGGTTTCCAAGTCAAATAGGTGTGTCATGTGTAGGACAATGTAAAATAATTATTACCTGATGTCCTGTAGTTTCTCAGTACTGAGATATAGGAATGGTACTATGGTGGTTGAGATTTCATGTACGAAAGGTCAAAAACAAAATGGTCATCGCATTATTGCGATAATGCAAGCTTGTTTTTCATTTGTATTGTGCACTACTACATTCACTAGCGCAATATTCACAAGGTCTCTAAGAAATCGCACTTTGTTGTGCGTTCCTTGTTTCTCCCATGCATAGGATTCTCACTATATCTTGTTACAAATCTACAACATGCATTCAGGGTAGAGGAATGTTATACCTTTCAGTAGCTTGTTCCTCTCCTGTTTCCTTCATGTTTGTCACTCCAGAATGTTACAAACGCATTTAGAGTCTGTCAGAAGTGGACTATGTGAAACCTCAAACATTGTAAAGATAATGATTTGTAACATAGTTCTACATATACAACTAATTCCTTACCTCTGCAATCGTTTATAATGGTGTAGATATTCAAAGTTACTCGTTGTTCCCGCACCTTTTTCCTATCAACAGAAGAGGGTTGGGACTTGGTGAATCTGATTCAAAACACGCATGGGGAAGAAAGGAGAACAATAGTGTAGCTAGGGTTAGTTGCAGCGCAAGATGGTGCCTTTAGGGTTTTCTGGGCTTATAATGTATAGATACCTAGCGCCCCAGAACTTCCATTTCTAATCTTCAACCACAATACTGCAGTATTGGGACTGTTTTTAATCGCAGTACTATGTTCCAAGACCACAATATCACGTCTACAGCCACAATTTTGAGTTTTCTAATCGTAATACTGTGGTATCCCAACTAGGTACCGCAGTACCACATCAGGTTCCAAAATTCTGAAATACAATCGCAGTATCGAGGTACCCTGACCAAATACTACGGTCCCCACGCGAGACCTTTTTTTCATGATTCTCAACACACTACCATGATACTAGTTTTGGGTACCGCAATAGTCACGCAGTTATTGTAATACCCTAAAAATTTGTACAAAAGTTAATTAAATAAAATAGAATTAATCCTTGAGAATTTTATGAAATTTAGAGATAAGATTTTATACATTTTAACTTATAAGTGGCAAAATGAAAAATGACATTAATTGAGAATTTTGTAAAATTTTTGGACATAAAATTATGTATATTCTAAAGTATAAAATAAAGTAGGTAAAATGAAAATTAAACCAATGGGAAAAGATATCCAAAAATGAAAAATAAGAAAATAATCAAAAAAGTTGCTAAAAATTTACACTTTCCAACACCCTCATTCTCTTTACACAAGAAAAATAGAAAATTAGAAATGTTTCTAAAATGAAATCAACTCAAAAGAATGTATTAACAACTTTTATAATAATTATGTATTAATATATGTGCTTGAAAAATAAGTAAAATACAGAATTAAAAATATTTTTAAAATAGATGGCGCCTGTTGCTGCCAATTCTTCAAATATGAGTCAATCATTCAAGAAACCATCAGATTGAAGTGTCCGGAATGGTTGATAGCTCTTACCAGAGTGGTACCCCGGATCACGTGCAGAAAAAATAAACAAATAAATAAATGCTAACTTGTTGCCCTCACTCAGCGTTGTCCTTTGTGACCCCACGAAGCTGTTCTTTGGATGCCCATTTTATTTGAAGGTTTGGCAGAGGTTTGAGGTAAAAGCTGAAAACTAGCTCACTTATAAACATGCTAAGCAAGTTGTGCAGAGATGTTGAACAATGTACCTTTGCTACAATTGTCCTACGGGCTATTTGATGCGAACGAAACCAGAGGATGTTTAATGACGAAGCCCTGGATGTTACTCAGGTGTTTAATTTTCCACCGTGGCAATGCACCATGAGGTGCATGTCAGGCCTCAAGCAGCTCTTCATGTTGGTGGAATACAAAACCTTTTGCTCAGCTGTAACATTCCTTTTAAAATTTTAATATTTTGTACCTTCTCCAGTAAAAACAAAAATTGGTTCTGAATCAAGGTGCTTTAAACTTGCTGACTGGCCTAATGACTTGTTTTACCAACGGCAAACATTTGCTTCAGCACTAATTGATGAAAATTGATTTGCCATTCATTGGTTTATTGAGCATTAAAATTGCATAAATATTTGATACTCACAAGACCTAACAAGGATGGAAGATAGCAGCTTTACAAATTTCTAAACACTTCTGTTAACCCAGATGATAACACTTCCAAACGAATGAAGGGTAGAACCCAAGAGAGTTCAGACAGGCTTATAATTCTACCAAACTAAAGCTAAGCAGATAGAAAAAGAGAAAACCCCAATATATGTATAAACCAAAAACAAAACTTCATTACATTACAAAAGCTTGTAGAAGTATGTACAATACGCACTTGACATAAAACCCTCCGCTTTTGGCAATCTTAAGTACATTTTTTAGAATTAAAAAAAAAAAATTAAACAAACAAAAGGACTAGTATTTGCCACCGGACCCTAGCAGAAGAAGGTTCAAGTCAATAACAGCGTGTAGGTCACAATCCTCAGGGAAATGAGCCCGACCACCCTTCAACTAAAAGGCCTTCTGCGTCAGAAAAAATAGCAGAGAGGAATCGATATGTATATAATATAGAGGAGATGGGAAGGGTCTCCGTTCTTCCTATATTGTGTTTCGCAGCCGCTCTTTTCGACTTTCACCAGTGAATGCAAGTTAACAATTGCCTCCCACTGAGATCCCCATCATTAGAGTTCCCTTTGTGGGTCATCCAATGAAAACATTTGCAAAGAAAAAAAAATCCCAACACAAATTTCCCAGATGTAGACTGCATTACACAAAAAATTCGCACCAAAGATGATTAAATTAGAGAGAAATATCAGTGCTTGCCCAAAGAGAAAAAAGAAATTTGCAATAGAAACATGAAGAGTCTAGTACTCTTCAGGAGCCCCAATCTATACTTATTTATTTCTTAAGATGGATTGGCTAACAAAGTTAAAAAGAATCAATGGCAAACACCAAATCAACAGATATTAATATGAATGAATTTTACAGAATAAGCATAATCCAAACTGTATATACAGCTAGAAGACAAGGTGTCGCTAAACATTGTTTTCCAAGGTATAAATGAATGAACCTCTCTCCCTCTCTCTCTCTCTCTCTAATCACTCACCTACCCTTTCAGGAGATCCAAAAAAAAAAAAAAAAAGAAGGAGAAGAAAAAAACTGAGACAAAAAGATGGTATCTAGCTCTGAAGATACCTGGTTAATTTGTAATCACGACTGCCAGAACAAGCTTGGGTCATTACTGTACAATGAGCGATCTTGAATCTCTAGATTAGCAATGTGCCAATTGATGAGTCGTGCCTGGACACATTTACACAACATCAATCCAGTAGGAAACATCCACCATCCACTCTCATCCCTGTGCCAAACCATCATCACACAACAGTGTTATTTTATCATGTCCACCACGGATGAACCATAAAGGAAGCTTATAACAAAAAATTTAAGCAGCTAGAGGATCTCCTCACATGCTAAAATTCCAAGGCTGAAAGTTTGGATGCTTTCTACTAGAAGAAGATTGGGTCTGGTAATGCACAAATCCACAAACAAAAGCCACCAACTGCATCAAAGTTAGCATGAACTTCAGAAAAAAGAAAACAAATAATAATAATAATAATAAAGATCGATGATAGGAAAACAAAATATCAGTTCAACAACAGAAACTAGAAACACAAAATCGTACAATTCATCCACTAAAACTGTCATTGAGACATGAAGACTACTTACAACATTAATTAAGGATGTAATGTTCCACAAAGCATATACACGTGCAAGACCTGCTGATCGTCTTGGCCCATGACTGAATAGTGCATTAATTCCAGCTGGAAATGGATATAGAATGCCGAGAGGAAGCACAAATAATACTAAAAAGAAGTTCAGAAGTGAAATAGAATACAGCTGGAGCAACGTAAGCAACACTAAGCTAAAATCGCCTAAAAGAAGTATTGAGATGACCAAACCAACAAGATCCTGCAACAATTTGACATGCACAAGTAATTACTATAAAAATGACGAAACAATATAGAAGAGCAGAACATATCTTAAAGGTAGTACTAATCAATAAAAAAAATCATTCACATAATGTAGTATGTGCTTACCTGGTGGCCAACAGGCTTTGTATTGTGCACTATAAAAGAGAGAGGATAAAAAATATTCCTTCTCTCTTCAAGCATTCGTATGTTGCAGGTATCTATAACCCCTCCATGAATCCTTCTATTTAAAGTAATAATTCTATTGCTCAAATGACCAGGTGGATTAAATCTCTGGACGCTTGAAGCACTGGAGATTCAAAGAAAAGAGTTTAAACGCTAAATAGAAATGAAAAAGCCATAATAATGACTGATATACAACGGCAATACCGTTCTTGGTAAATTCTTGCTGTTCCATCTACACCTTCTGCATAAGTAGGTTCAGATTCTTCGACAGCATGTACTACAAGTCCAAACTGGCAATAAGAACAAGCTGTAGCCTGAAACCAAGCCAGATCAACACGTACATGGTGGGTGCTCAAAACAGAATTTGCATGAGTTTCAAGCCAGCTTAGTACAGGAAGGAATGACTTTTTCAGGTGTCCATGTTGGGCTAAGCGCAAGCGTGCATTTAGTCCAGCCACAAGCCGATACCAAATGGTAGGTGGGACAGCCTGTAATAAAACCCAGAACCAAGTAAACCGCTACAATATAGTCCACAAACACCCAAAAAATAAAATAAATACATATTTCTAAAAATTAATTTTTGAAGACTATATACTGAATGACAAACCTGGCTCATGAGGCTAGTGAGGACATTATCACTATGAAGACAGAAAGGAGCCATGTAACTTCCATCACCTCCAAAAACTAAACACATCGGCAGTCTTTGATAAAGGCGAGGAGGAAGATCAGGTCTCTTTTCATCTCCACCAAGAAAGAAGTCCAAGTATGCAAGCATTAAATCAGAAGTTGCAGCTACCTATAGAAATAAAGTCCAGCACCAATTTAGGAAAACTCCCCATGGAAGAAGGGAAACAATTTACTAAGCACACTACCTTTTTTTTCCATGAGAAGAGACAAAATGTAATATTATTAATATGCATAGAGGAGGGAAACAAAAAAAACACAATCAAAGCATAGAAAATGCAGTATTATCAAGGCAGGAATACGGTGATAGACATTATAACTTGCGTGAGCATGGCAGGGCCTAGATAAAGCCTAAGTAGGACTTAGCAGCACATTAAATATATATCCACAAGTACCTAAAGAGCTTATTTATTCATTAGCTCCCCAATATATAGACAAACACTAAAGAAATGCTCAAACAAACTTCTCAAAACCTTGAAGGCTAACATCTAAGAGAAGCAGAAAAAAATTACATTAAATTCTCCCAATTCCATTAAGCAAACAACCTTAAAAGAACCTAAAACAAATATCACACACAAATACAAAAACCACTAATAAAGAACAAATTTGTCCCACAGCAAGCATTTTCCATAGAAAAGATTAGCCATTAGATTTTCCTACTTTACCTGGACTCAAATGTAATTGTAAAGTACGGCTACATCTCAAAAAACCCACTTGTTCATTTTCAAATTCTAGGATAGGGGACTCCACCAAAAGGTGTCTTCAAGAATTAGTTCTGAGTACCTGGGTTATGTTATGTTCCCTATGTACAATTATTTCTTTTAATAGATAGTAATGCTGATACTCTTTTCATGTATTCCAATATATATATATATATATATATGTTCATTCTCAAAGATAAAATAAAACATATATTAATCTGGCCTGTTTTCTTCTTTTCAATCAATTATTGTCCTTTTGCTTCACTGAAGTGAATTGAAGCCAATTACTCACTATCTTCTTTTACACTTTCTCTTCTTCCCATTAGAGAATCACCATAGTAAAATTCCACAATCTCAAATATCAAACACCAATCTCATACCCATGCAGTAGCATGAAGTGTTGACTGTTGAACATGAGTACAAATAGTTGAAGAGTTTGGGTAACCTCAAATCATAAGCTAGTATTCCTCATAATAAATTTCATTAAATGGTTCCCCCCCCCCCCCAGTTTGAAATGTGGGGTTCCCGTAGAGATTGTTCGAAAGTTTTCACATCATTGTGGTCTTCTTCCTTTGCACATGGGTGGGAAATGGGACGGTTACAAGCTCATTGTTTGGCCAAGGATGGCGAAGAAGGTGATTAAAAAATAGGGTAAGGAGATGTTTGGATCCATGCATGATAGGAGGTGTGAATTGGAGGATGTTGTGGGAAAATGCACGAGATAAAAGATAAGGAATGAGGAATTATCAACCTCTAGGAAAATCTTTTAAGGCTAAACTGTCGTGTGCATAACACAAGATAGGATAACACGCCAAAATGCCAAGATAAGATTGCTAAAAGAAGAAAATGCCAACACAACATGTTTCGATAACATGTTGAATAGTAGGAGATCAAGGAACTACATTACATGTACTAAGAGGGACAATGGTTCTAGAATTGAGTTGGAGACTAAGGTGATTCAAGAGATTGTTAAGTACTCTAAGGAAGTTTACTCATTGAAGCAAGGTTAGTCAAGGAAAATTGAAAGACTAAATTGGGGAGTCATTTCATGGTAACATAGGGATGCTTTAAAAAGACATTTTGCGGAACATAAAGCTCAAGAAACAATCTTTAGTTATGATGGCTCAAAGTCCCTGGGTTGGATGATTTCTCCATTAACTTCTTTCAAAAGTCATGAACCTTCTTATAAGATGATATTGTTAAGGTGATGGACAAATTTTTCAAGTCCAAAATTGTCAACAATCGACTTTTATTAAAGGGAGACAGATCCTAGATAAAAAGGCTAATGTGAAAGTTGACCACAGGTCTAGGAAGAAAACAAGAGTTGTCTTCAAATCCGTTTTGCTAAACCATATGGCTTGGTCCAACAAGGATTTTTAGAGTTTATGTTGAGGGCAAAAGAGATTGATAATAGATGGATCTCAAGAGTAATATGCAAGGAATAAAAATTCGACTTCGCCCTAAATTTCGACCTTTGAAAATTAGAATTAATTCGAAGAGTCCGAGATATTCAAAAAAAATTTTGTAAACATTTACCCAGTTAGAAAAATTCTAAAAAATACTATGTAAATGCTAAAATATAGACAATTTCTATTAAAAATATCAAAAACAAACATAATAAATAAATTTTACATATAAAAGTATGCATATAATGGTTTCGAACAATGTTGTCAAGGCGGTAAGGCAGTTTAAGAAGGTAAGCCTCAATAGGGCGAGGCGGGACCTAGGCGGTCCTTAAAATAATTATTTAAAGATCTCTGAAGAATTATTTATTTATTTATTGGTCCCTTACCTAATATATATATATATATATATATTTCCTAAAAAATTGTTTAATACTTTTTTATAATTGTATTTATTTATATTTTACATTTAATTAATTAATAATATATAAATTATAAAATTAAAAATAATGACATATTAGATAATAACATTATGATTAAAATCATGATCATCATAAGTTCATATTCATAACATTCAAAAAAGAAAAGCTAATTTTGCCCGCGCGAGTGAGAGAGAGAGAGAGAGAGAGAGAGAGAGAGAGAGAGAGAACTAAAGAGATAGCAGAGAGACGTAAATAGAGAGAGACAGATTAGAGACCTAGATAGAGAGAGAGAGAGAGAGAGAGAAGAGAAATGTAGAAAGATAGAGATGAAGAGAGTAGAGAGAGAGAGTGAGGGACGTAGAAAGACAGAGAGGGAGAGAGATACAAAAAGAGAGAGACATAACAAAGAGAGCTGGAGAGACGCAGAACGAGAGCAAAGAGAGAGAAGGAGAGACACGCACAGTGAGATGGCGAGAGTCGTCGGAGTCGCTCACTGAAAAAGACGTCGGAGTTGCTTGCCGGAGTGTCGAAGATGATCGCCGGAGTCTCAGAGATGATCGTCGGAGTTGGTTCAAGTTGTTCGACTTTGAGAGGTTTTAGAACGGAGTTATTAGATTTAGGTTAAAATTTAAAAAAATAATTAATTAATTAAGAGTCCTTTTTTTTTTAATTTACAGAAAAGCTCTCCTAGCGCCTAGGCGTTGAGAGGGCCTGGACACCTAGGCGACGCCTTGACAACACTAGTTTCGAACATGTATTTTAAAATTAAAAATGTTTTAGGCACATTGCATGTGTTAACTTAAAATTATTAGAGAAAGAAAGAAACAAAGAAAAATTTATCGTCAAACCGTAATGGTCATGCAAACATAAACCTTGATTTTCTTCTCTTTCTTCTCTCAAGGTCTCTTTTCTTAGGCATTTAGCTTATTTTTCTCTTATCACTCTTCTCTCTATCGTCTCTTCTTCTAAGTTACAATTTGTTCTTCTTTCTCTTGAATAGCTACTCGCCAGTTATACATATCTCGCCTTAAATCTTTCTCATTTATAGAAAATGATTTTTTTTATACAATCTCTATAATTATACAAAAGAATCTTTGCACACCATATAAATTCTTTGATTAAAAATGTTCTTTTTCACAGCTTTTCTACAATTTTTTTCTATAAAAATCTTCAAAACTTCAATTATAAGTGAATTTCGCCGATTTTTTTAAGATTTCAATAAAATTTTATAATTTTATAATTACAGGCGAACTTCGCTTTGTCCAAATTACCTAATTAATTCGGCTAATTTCGACGAACTTCGGCTAATTTTCATACCATGGTCGACTCTGTTGGAGGTTGCCCAAAGGGAATACGACAAGGGTTGGTTTTTGAGAGCCCATGCTACCCATGTCATCTAGAAGGCTAGAAGGCTAGATAGAAGAAAAAGGAGTTTCCTACTAAAATGTGTAAATGAGAATTTTAAGAAAAATTGAAATGAAAACAAATGGCTTACTTTCAAAACAAAAAGAGGGTGTTGTGATGAGGGCTTTTGTCAAGTGGATGTTGTGCAAGAGTCGGTCGAGAAGGATAGTTTAAGGATTAGTAATATGACCTTTGCAAAAGGTGGATGTAGAGGTATCTCCATCAACTACAGAAATTTTGGTTTTGTGTTGTGACAAGTAAAGTAAATAATTAATGTTTAGTGAGGTGAAGAGATATGCAAGAACATTAGAAGGATCACAGGAAGAAGTATGTGGAAGTTTATATCCTTGTTATTTCTTCCATCAGTCAATAAGTTTTGGTGAGTGGTCGGTAATGATAGTTTCTTATTTGGAGGATAGGTGGTTAGGCAAGTGTTTTAGGTAAGGCTTTCCCTATTCCATACAGATTGTCTAGTATTCATAACCAGCCTATATATAGTTTTCTACCTCATCACTCCTTGAACCAAGAAGTACCTTATTGGAATTTACATTTTCATTGGGCTTTGAAGAATAGAGAAAAGGAGGAGGTTTCCAATATGCTGCTTTAGCATTGGAAACGTAATGTTTTTAACTTCAAATATACATGTAAATCATTTTACTCCAATTTAATTTCTCTTTCACTGCATCTTATTTGCTTCTTCACTAATAGGGTATCAATTCCATTTGAAATTGCAGGTTTTTGGGTGGTTTTTTCTGCATAGGATGATCAACTATTATGATATCTAGCAAAGAATACTTTGAGGTTGTTATATATCTCCATATTCCTGCACCATGTGCAAGAAGGAAGGGGAGAGTGCAAATCATTTGTTTATGAGCTACAAGTTTAGTAGCGTAATTGGAATATATTGTTCTCATTCTCAGGTGGTTTGCCCATCTTCGAATCGAGGAGCAAGTGGTCGCCATCTTTATGGTTCTCCCACCTAGGTCAAGGAATCTTTTAGGATTGCTAACTTCACACGGTTTAGGATCTTTTGATTAGAAAAGAATATAATATTTATAAGCCTATCTCGGGATTGATAAGATACATGTCTTTGGCTAATTCTTGAATGTATAAGTCTTAAGTGGTGTAGTAAGTTTTCACTTTTGGACTTGTTCTTCAGATGGGATTGATGTCTCACCCATTTTGGGGGCTTTTAATTTTCTAATTTTGGCTTTATGTTTGTATGAGAGAGTAAAGTTTTGGTTGCAACAATAATGTCTTGTTTCTCCTCCCCAAAAAAAAAAACAAAAAAAAAGAAAGAAAGAAAGAAAAGAAAAGAAAAAAATACACAACAACAAAAAAGAAATAATTATAATTATTCCTTGGCTCTCCATGTCAGTGTATGTCACTAATTGTTAAAGCAAGCAAATAACCACCTAGATACAGGCTAAACACACAAGTTGGAAGACAATGTCCTATTGTCACTACCGATTCTCTAACACGATCTACTTTACATTTCAGTTTTCTTAAGTCTTTTAAGCATGTAGATGTGTTTTATTTGTTTTAATTACTCCACTGTCAACATTCTCTCATCATAAAATATGTTCACTAGCTTTTATTAACATTCATAATTCCAAGCAATAGGCAGGCATTTAGATTCAAGTAAATGAGATGGATTTGGTGGCTAAGGCTTGGGAAGGAGTTCAACTAATCCTACTTCATAGTTTTTTCTAGCAGGTTATGATTTGTAGACATCAGTCAGGTGCGTTTTTCATTTTGTTAACCCACTTTTTAGTTGATACATGGCCCTAGATATCTTTCATCAAGGATCAGCAATTCTTGAATAGCCCACTCCCATGAAGTTATGGAATTAAGGTCATTGCTGGTTTGGCTAACAACTATCACAGATTCACTTGAGGGTCTTCCAAGTATTTCAACATCTAGACCACTAACCAATGCCATAAGACCACTTTCAACGAAAAGGTCACTAAACCTGAGATTATAAACAGCCACATTGAACAACAGCCTTTTTCCAGCTTGAAAATTTCCTATCTATAAATGTCTCTCAATTTTTTGCAATGTAACTACTATTTTGGTAGCTACATACTGTTACTTTCCATCAGTGTTAGATATAGTTTTATTCTTAACCACGTTGATTTCCTTTCCTCTTAAATTGAATTGGTATTAAATTGGATATTGCCTAAGGCCCCGTGCCGGAAAATCAAGGAAGCTGTAGATGACATGGACCTAATAAACAAATGACAAAAGCCTCAATGAACTGTGACAATTAAAGTACCAATTTTTCTTTTTTTTTTCTTTTTTTCCCCTGGAAAGGCAAGTGGTGTAGTTACTTGACAAGTAAGTTAACATATCTATACACACACACACACACACACACTAGTACGAGGGATTACAGGAGGTTAGAAATACCAGGGGTCTTCTAAAACCCATTGCCACTCTATAACAAGCCACATGGACTTGCTCAGTTGTAAAGCCACCCAAATAGACTTATGATTTGCAAGAGGAGACACAACAAGAAGTTGGAAGCAAGGAAATTTTGATATTACTTCAAACTTTAACTTCGAAAATTAGAATTAATTCAAAAAATTCATAAAAAGTTTTGTAAAAATTTACTTAGAGAAGTTAAACAAAATTGATGTAAATGCTAAAATATGCATAATTTCTGTTAAAAATGATGAAAATAAACATAAATAAATACATTTTATAAATAAAAAAATAGACATAATATTTTCAAACATGCATTTCAACATTAGCAATGTTTAACTTACATCGCATGTCAACTTAAAACTATTATAAAAAGAAAGAGGAACCTATCGTCAAACCTAATGGTCATAGAAGCGTAAACCCTAACTTGATTGGTCAATGGCTAGCTGGTCGCTGCAAGTGCAAACAACTTCAATCTTCTCTATCGACTACAACAAACATTCCTCAGTTCTCTTTCTTCTCTTAATATCTCTCCTCTCAAGCTCCTATCATATTTTTATCTTGTCATTTTTCTCTCTACCATATCTCGTTTAGGCTGTAGCTTGTTCTTTTTTCTCCTAGATCGTCATTTGTCAAGTGTACACATCTCGCTTTCAATCTTTTTCATCTACAATGAGAGATTTTTCTTTTTTACAATCTCTAATGATTATTCCATAAAAATGGCCCTTTTACAACTTTTTTGCATTTTATCTGCAAAAATCATCTAAACATGAATTTTTTATGAGCTTCACCGATTTTTTGAAGATTGCAACGAAATTTTGTAATTTTATAGTTATAGGTGAACTTCACTTTGATTATCCAAATTACTAAATTAGTTTAGTTAATTTCACTGAAATTCGTTGAATTTTTAGACCATTGTTGGACGTTGCTAGTTTAGAAGAATCTCAATACAAACCCAAGGAATACCCCTCAAGTCAAATGAACCACACTTCGCAAAAGAAACAATTCCCCTAACGCCTTAGACCACCCAAACATTCTATCTATATGTGATTAACAAAAAAAGCAGTCTTGGCAATTTGTAGAAGCATTATGCCTGTAAGGCAAAAGCATTTGGCACCTCTTCTACATCCTCATAGAGAGTACAACTAAAGAATAATTGATCCATTTCCATCCAGTAGTATGGAGTAAGCTAGTGGGTTCAAAATGTTGCTTAGGCGTTTAGGAAAGAAAATGCTTAGGTGCACCTCTAGGTAGATGTTGGTGGTAGTTGTAAATAATTAAATTGTATAGGAAGGTCTAATTAATTAAAAAGAAAAACCTTTAAAAAGAGTTAGTCCCTAATCCTCTCCATTTAATCCTATGCTCACTCCCAAAAATCTTGCATGACATCGCAACCCTCTGACAGTCAACACAACCCTCTAGGGACTTTTTCTTTTTCATCTCTTCTTCTTGCAGCTCTTTTCTTTTTTTCTTTTTTTCTTTTTCTAAAACTTTTTCTCTCTTTTCTTCTTCTTCTTCTTCCTTTCTTCTCATGGTGTTTTCTTCTTCAATTCTCCTTCTTCTTCTTCCTACAACTTCTTCTCCTCTTTCTTTCCTCTTTTCTCTCTTCTTCTTTGTCCCCCTCTTTCTTCTACCTTTTGTCACTTCTTCCTACATTTGTTTCTTCCTTTTCTTTTCCTTGCAACTTCAAACCTTCTTCATTTCTTTCTTTCTTCTTCCTATTTCTCTCTTCCTCTTTTTTTTTTCTTTCAACTATAAACCTTCTTTTCTTTCTTTCTTCGTCTTCTTTTTTATCTTCCCCATTTTTTTCCTTGCAACTATAAAACCTTATTTTCTTTCTTTCTTCACCTTCTTTTTTTCTCCCTTCCTCATTTTACAACCTATTCTCTTCTTCACTTCTCCTTCCTCTTCTTCCTTTCTTCTTTTTTCTCTTCTTCCTGCAACTTTCCTCCCTCTTCTTCACCTCAACATTCCAACTTTTTTTCTACAACATCTACTCCTCTTTTTCTTCTTCTTCTCCTTCCATCTTCTTGTACGTCCTTCCCTACTCTATTTTTCTCTCAATTTGCTGCTGCAGCGCTACTGCCCCTCATCCTCCTTTTGTTGCGTGAGTTTTTCTTCGTCAAGTTTTGTCATTTTGTCTCATTTAGAACCTTGTGGATAAAGTTATGAACCTATAATCATATTGATTAATGTTTTTTGAGTGTAATTTTAATTATTTTAAGTGTTTTTTCATCATTTCATAAATTTAATATTTATTTCTTATACAGCTGGGATATATAATTCTTAATATAAACTACTCCTGGACCTCTAAATAATTAAACAACCATCTGGGGACCTCCAAATAAATATTTTTATTGCCGCCTAGGTATGCCTCACCTAGACAAGGCAAAACACCTAGCCATCACTTGATGCCATGAAACACGGTAGAAAATACAGTCAAAACAAATAATCAACATATACTCCCTTAGTCCCTTTCGCAAACAAGGGAAGAACAATGCGAAGATCTTGACTCATGGGCCAAGCTTTCTTTTTGGAAATTCTCCATACAAGAATCTTAACTAGCAAAAGAATTTGACCTTTCTAAATAAAAGGAGATAGGAGAAATGGCTGATAAGAACATGGTTCGAAAAATAGAAAAATTTTGTTAAAATTAACCGAATTATTTTTCTATTTCAGCCAATTGCATCAAAGTTACAATGTAAGAAAAATAAAAATAAAAATGATGAAAAAATTGAGAAATTTGGTGAAGTTCTTTAAAAAACATCAAGGACAAAGTTCAACAAAAGAACAAAATATGAATTTGATAATAAAAAAAATCAACGAAAATTTCTATTAAGAATAAAAAACAACTTATGCTTCCTAAAAAATTATATAAAAATAAAATCAAACCCTTTATCCATAAACATAAGTAGAGAATAGAGATTGACAAAAAGATTTGTGGGGACAATTTAGAGTTTGTTAAACTCAGGGTTTAATCATTACAAAGTATACAAAATGTAATTATAAGTGTTAATATATACTACATATGATGTGAAGTATGTTTTTGTGTTAATATATTGTATATACGGACATATATATCAATATTATATATTATCTATACATCTAATAATGTGTGTGTATGTGTGTGTGCCTTTGTGTGCACGTGTATGTGTCTATATGTATGCATGAGTGTGCGCGCACGCACGTGATGCGCAATGTACGTTAAACATCATTAATGAAAAAGTAAGTTTAAACAATTACATTTATACTTCTATATTATAAGCATCCATTTTGGGTTTGTTCTCATCATTTCTAGTAATGATTATGCCCATTTTAACATCTATATATAAAAATTCCTTGGGACTCCTCTAAATTGGCAAATTTTCACAAAAATCTTCCAAGACTTTTAAAACTTCATTAAATTAATTCAAATTTTTTTAAAAGTTGAAGCTTACGTCAAGGTCGAAGTTCCAAGCCTTTAGATAAGAACGGTTATAATCAAAACCTCAAAACAAAATCTACAAGTGAGGACACCAGCAAGACCAGTTAAAACAATGCAAGTGATTGAACAAAATTCTAACTTGCTCAAACCTCAAAGGAGCTCAATCTCATTCTCTTCCCTAAGTGTTGGGTCCCTTGGAAAGAGGAAATTCTAGAAAGAGAACACAAAAGATTACCCAGAAAAGAAGAAAGGAGAAAACCAACATAGCAGAATAGGCCCGTTTGATAAATGAAAAACATTAGAAGGCAACCAAGCTAGAGTTACTGCAGCACTTTTCTGCCAGCAACCTAATGTCTTAACCATCACACATATTAGGAGTAAAGTGGATGTTGAATCTGGTCAATGTACCGAAGAGAGTGACAAAACATGCTTGAAGGTGCCTCAGACTGGGCTTTAGGCCATCCATGAGTAGCATAGACATCCCAAAAGGGCTCATTCTTTACAGTTCTTTTTTACCAACCACAACCAGAAGATACACGTATCCAAATTTTGTGCTAATAATAATGATACACACAGTATATGCCCATAAGGTTGAACAAAAAGATTTTCAAACATGCATATGCATTTAAGAAAAAAAAAAAAAGAACCAAACAGTAAGTTTGACTTCAAATTCCATAGTGCTGAGAGTTCCTCTTTTTGGCAAATAAAAAAACATAGAGATAGGAAGCAAAAATATCTAATGAAGAAGCTAACCTTAAGCCCCTCATAGAGAGCACGTGAGCGACAAGAACGCAAACAAGCATGATCATATTCTGATCTAACAAATTCACGCAGTCTTTGTACTTTTTTCCTCCTCCGCCACTGCTGCCATGACCATGCAAGTGGATAAGCAAGAACAGAAAGAATACTGTACACAGAACCTTCCCACCACTGGTAAGCAGCCAAAGCATTGATCTCATCAACAAATCTGTTGAATGCATCCTCATATCTGCATGAAGCATGGTCTTATGGTTTCAAATAACATTTTATACATTTGAAGTTCACTTTCAGAAGAAACACTAGAGAAAATAAGTCATTCTTTCACGAACATAAGAAAAAAATAATAAGAAATGGAGGTACATAACATACACAATCTCTCTTATTTGCTCAGGAGGAGAATGAGGAAGATGCCAGGGTTCACTGAAAGTATTAGGTCCCATGAAATACATTCTATGAACGTGACTCTGAGATTCCTCAGCTCTATTTGTCTCCATAACCTGTTAAAAAAATGCGGCAAAGATAATTTCCAAGAAAGTATAACAGAAAACATGGCAAAATATTTAAGAAAGACCAATCCAAATGGTGTGAGACATTGATTATACTGACCTCATTCAGAGACTCCAAGAAAGGGAAGGAGTGATCTATTTGAGAGCCTTGCTGCGTAGGAGCAGGGCCTGGTAACTCGTCGGTCCCAACAAATTTCATTCGTGCAACACTCAGCACTAGAGCTAGAAGAATCAGAAGACCTGTGAGAAGAAGCCCAAACAACCATGGTCCCCCAAAAGTGTAAATCAGCTCCTCAAGAGCTGTGTAACAATGTGGCATGTGATATCTGTCAGATACACATCTGTATGGACAAGGAGTCTCTGCAACACCACCTATCAAGAGAAATAGCCAAAATTCCAGTAACACATTAATTGACAGGAACAGTATTAATAAATATACCTAAGACTCAAATCACTTTCACATTAATATACCCACAACAGAAGAGAGGCCAAACAACTTTTATAAGAAAAGGCATCCTAAGGTAAGAGTTCCACAAAGAAACCATAAAGATATATAAAATAAAATAAAGCAGCACAAAACAAGCACAATCATGCATATTCTAAGCTTTGGAGGTACCTCGAACATTTATATACATAGCACGATGTGGGAGCTCATATGGTGGGCATGGCAAACAAAATGCTCTATCAGATCCAGTGACATTTTTGTATGTACCAGAGGGACATTCCTGCAGTAGTGACACAGCACATTCATAAGGCATCTACCTAATAATACAGAAACTTACACTGAAAGAAGTAACCCAGACATGTCCGTTACTCCAGATCCAATTTTTGCAAGAATAAATTACAAAAACTGTATCAGATACAGTAATAATAATAATCACATTCCAAGTTCTACTTAAGGAATAGGTTTTGATTAGTAAAGGCTCATCAAGTTGTATCCTATCCAAAACCTTTCTCGCCAGGCCAAGGCAATGGCTGGGGGCCACCTTACCTAAACAAATAACCAAACTTCCTTGACAAGACTGCATGCTATACATGCTTAAATGAATCAAGTCTAACAAAATTGACTACCATTTTCATATTTATACAAAGAACATATTTCAATAGTAAACAGTGCATATAAACGAATGATAAGCACAATGGGCTGACATTTTAAGAAAACTGATTTTCTCCACAAAGAGACGCAAGTCTCACTCTTTACACACCTTCTACAATCACTGATAATTAATAGCCTTTACAAGAGAAAGAAGGAGAAAAAAATGCTATAATACTAATCCTGGTCATCTTTCGCAAATGGCTCTTTAGTTTCAAAATTTTACTTCTATGCAAAGCCTTTCTTTACGACTTCTATGAATCATGGTACAAAAATTCGACAAATTTCAACGAAAATGCCAAAGTAATTAAATAATTTGAACAATCAAAGTGAAATTTACGTGTAATTGTAAAATTATAAAATTGCATCAAAATTTTCAAAAAACAAATTGGTGAAGTTCACCTAATATCAAAGTTGCAACAATTTTTGCAGAAAAAATACATAAAAATCGTTAAAAGACGGTGTTTTTTATTAAAGAATATATGTAACGTACAAGGGTTCTTGTGTATCATCATAGAGATTGTTAAAAAAAAAAAAAGTTATAAATGAAGAAGATTGAAGACAAGATAGACTTTAGAGAGAAGAAATAGAGAAGAAATAGAAAAGAAAAATAAGCTTAGAACCCAAAAAGAGAGGCGTTGAGGAAGAGGGAGAAACAAAAGTTGTCTGTTGTAATTGATAAACAAAATAAAATATACTTGTGCTTGTAGCGATTGACAAACCAACGACCAATTGAGCTAAGGTTTATGTTTGCACGATCATTAGAGTTTGACAGTAAGTTTCTCTTTCTTTTTTTTAATAAAAATTTAAGCAAGAAACAAAAATTTCACTTCGCCTCAAACTTCGACCTTCAAAAATCAGAATTAATTCGAAGAGTTTAAGAAATTCGGGAGAAGTTTTGTAAAAATTAGTCTACTTAGATAAATTCAAAAAAATTTACATAAGTGCAAAAACATGCATAAATTCTATTACAAATGATGAAAACAAATATAAATCAATATATTTTAAATATAAATATAATGGTTTCAAACTTGTCTTTTTAACATTAACAAGATTTAGTGTTTATTGTATATGTTAAGAATTATATATTATTTACTTGTGTATTCCACGAATTTACCAAAATCTTCAATTTTTTCATGAATTTCACCAAAATTTTCAATGCTTTGTCAAAATCCTCGAAGTTTTGTCGAATTTCGTCAAAATTTTCAAAGTTTTGTCGAATTTTTGTAATTTATTTCACAACTAGACTTTGATTCAATACCCAAAAAATCCAAATTATTTCGTCGAATTGTGCGATACGCATTGTTAAGGTCATACATATTCGAAATCATTATATGCATACTTTTATATGTAAAACGTGTTTATTTGTATTTATTTTCATCATTTTTAGTAGAAATTATGCATGTTTTAGCATTTAAATAATTTTTTGGAACTTTTTTAAATGGCATCAATTCTAATTCATCAACTAAACATTCAACATTAGACAATAGTTAAACCAAAACATAGAAGAAAATTTATACCAAAATTTTGGTCAAAAGAAATTTAAATTCAAAGGAAATGTGACCTTAATATCACCCTCTTAATGAGTTTCCAAAAGGGTCTTGTGGATTTCTTCAAAGAATAAAGCAAAAAATTGAGATACAAAAATGGAATAATACAAGGATACCTCACAAAAAATCCCGTAGAGCCCTTTGGGACAATCTTTTCCCGTAACAGTTCCATTTTCACCAGCAAAACCTTGATCTCGTCCTAATCCTCCCCTATTAAAACAAATTACGACATCAAAATCATAGACTGATAGTGGCATAAATGACTACAAGTTAAAAGAAATATAAGATAAAAATAATGAAAAGGAAACAAAAGTAAAAATAAAAAGAAAAAAAAGAAAAAAGAAAAAGAAGGGTCAATAGGCAAAGATAATAAAAAACAAAATTGTCATAAGAGAAACATCTGCAACATTACATGTTACAATTACATGCTTGTTACAATCTATACTAATGTTTTATTTGCCAATTAGCGAATGCTGCAAGATTTCTAATGGTCTAAGGACATGGATCAAGGATATGAGATCTCTTTCTAATGAAGCAAAAGCGTCTTGAATAAATAGACCTAGAAGAAATATATAAGATAAAGAACTAATTGGATAATTGGATAATTGAACTAATTGTCCATTTAATTTTTGTAATTGGAGCTCCTTAGATGAAAAACTCCCTTGACACAACCTAGAAACTCCAAGAATTCACAAAACATGTTGCCAATTATATGTATGTAACTCCACTACACACATGCTCCAACCGCCAATTCCCTCCCACATTACAACAGCCCTCCTAAACCCTTTTCTTATTCTCATCAACTTAAAAACTTCCCAAAAACAAAAAGAACACTTAAAATAAGTTTTTCAAACTATCTATAACAATTTCGGCGACTTTCTAAGGCAATTACAACTTTATTTAGGCACCTTTACGTAGGTTACTAATTATATTGAATAATTTTTCTTTTTTGGAGATCATGGTGATGGTATCCTTCACTTTAAGACCCAAATTAGTTCATGGAAGCATCCACCCACCCACAAGGCTAGGATCTGAAAGGCGAAGGGCATAAATGGGCCTTGGACTGCTTTAATGATAGTTTTTATATTTTCAGTTTCACTTGTAGTATGGGGAAGAAGTGCACTTTAAAGAACAACAAGGACACTACTAATTTAATTGAGTAACAAAACTGTATCAATTGTTTGAGATATCATTCTACAAATCATTTTTAAACACAAACGTATACTCCTTTCCAACAAAACAAAACAAAACAAAAAAAAACAAATATATACATTTTCAAATTCCACCTAACCTAAATTAAATAAATAATATAATATATTTTGATGAATTACCTATTACTAGAATTGTCTATGGGCATTACAATGAAGAGCAACTGAATGCCATTTTTTATTTTATTTGTTTTCGTCTCTACTGTTAAGAAAGGAAGTTGTTCTATTATTATATTATATCCTCCAACCCAGTGTTGTCAAGACGGTAAGGCGGTTTAAGACGGTAAGCCTCCTAAGGCGAGGCGGGGCCTAGGCGAGGACTAGGCGGTCCTTAAAATAATTATTTAAAGATCCCTGAAAATTTATTTATTTATTTATTGGTCCCTTACCCAATATATATATATATATATATATATATATATATAATTTTTTTCTTGAAAATTTGTTTAATACTTTTTATAATTTTATTTATTTATATTTTATATTTAATTAATTAATTATATATAAATTACAAAATTATAAATAATGACATATTAGGTAATACATTATGATAAAATCATGATCATCATAAGTTCACATATTTCATACTCATAACATTCAAAAAAGAAGAGCTAATTTTGCGCGCGCGAGTGAGAGAGAGAGAGAGATACGTAAAGAAACGGAAGAGAGACGTAGATAGAGAGAGACAAAAGAGAGACCTAGATAGAGAGAGAGGAGAAACGTAGAAAGATAGACAGGAAGAGTAGAGAGAGGGAGGGAGGGACGTAGAAAGACAGAGAGTGAGATATGCAAAAAGAGATAGAGGCATCGCAAAGAGAGCTGCAGAGATGCAAAAAGAGAGCAAAGAGAGAAAGGGAGAGACATGCACAGTGAGATGGAGAGAGTCGTCGGAGTCGCTCACCGAAAAAGACGTCGGAGTTGCTCGTCGGAGTGTCGGAGATGATCGTCAGAGTCTCAAAGATGATCGTCGGCGTTGGTTCGAGTCGTTTGACTTTGAAAGGTTTGAGAACAGAGTTATTAGATTTAGGTTAAAATTAAAAAACTAATTAATTAATTAAAAGCCCTCCTATTTTTTTAAATTTGCAGAGAAGCTCTCCTAGCGCCTAGGTGGTGGCCTAGGCGTTGAGAGGGCCTGGACGCCTAGGCGGGGCCTAGGCGACGCCTTGACAACACTGCTCCAACCAATTCGAATCAAAGTAATTGGATGTTTGACCCACACCTATTTTGAGTGAAGCAACTTCTAAAACTAATATTTAAATGCAAATTTGACCCAAAAAAAATTTCAAAACCAAAAATATAACTAAGAATAAAAGAAAATAAAATTCAACTTTGGAACTTTCCTAAATATTATTCTACGTAAATCATTCTCCTTCCTTAAGATGACTCATCCTCATCCTCAAGCTCACTTGCAAAAAAGAAACTAAGACCATTTGTGTAACAAGGTATGGCACATTAAAGTTCCTTCTCATGTCTTTTTGCCTCGCCAATGGCCAAAGCAACAACGATTATGTCTAAACCTACTCCAACATGCATTTATGTCAATAAGACGTGGTGTAAGCCTCAAAGACAGCATACATGAGGCTACGAAGAAGGCCAACATAATCAAGCAAACTACAATCATAAAATAAATATATTTATAACTATAAATAACTAAATATACAATTATAAATAAATTATATAACCACTAAAAATATATATAAGATTAAATACTTTTTATTTCTTTATTTCTATTTCAAAAAAATACTTTTATTTCTTTATTAATAAATAAAGACAGTTAATCATGTATAACTTTACCCGTGATTTTAGCATTAAGATTAAATAATAGTTCTATGTACATATGTATGTGTGTATTCTATATAGTGGGGGGAAAAAATAAATAGTTCAAGAACCCCTAAATTGATAGTTTATGTCATTTAGGCCTTGCATATCCGACATAGGAATAACGCCTACCACCACCTTCTTGCCTTGGCAACATTGGGAAGATCTAGTATTTATGCAGTGGATTGTGAAGGTTCGAAGATGGAATAAAAAGGTGTTGAAAAGAGGATGGATGCAGCAACATGAGAGGGACATTCAAAAGTTTGTGCAAGGTTCAAATGGTTCAACTACCTTCAAATGGTTTGGTTAAATCTCCCCCTCCTTGTTTTTTTTTTTTTTATAGTGTTTTTAACTAGCACAAAAAGAAAATTTAAGCTTCACACAAATTGAGTGCAAACAATCTTCACATTATTGTGAAGGGATAAGTAACTATTGCACTCCCCTCAGTAAGTAGCATCCATATTGTGCAACCACAGAGAAACAAGTGAACTTGCACAGAAATCACATTGAGAAGTACAGAACATGGATAGGAGCAAACTCCGAAAGAAATAACACCTTGGAGGCTCACCTTCTTTTGACAATCGTCGTCAACCTAACCAATATACAAGATCTTCACTACTACCACAATCAGTGATGAGCTTACATACCTTATTGTCCACCTTACTAGTTGAGTAGAAGACTCAAGTTAAGGTGTAGATAACAAATTACAAATAATGAAGGCATGATGCACACCGTCATCGTCAACCATAACAATGAAAGTAGTAGGAGCATAATTGAACCAATAGATTGAAATTGATTGTTTGAATTGCTAATTGGACAGGTTGTGTGCGTAATTTCATAACTGAAGTTTTCTTTTTTATACAGACAACTTCTTTGTAGCAAATTAAATTTTTCCTAAAAGAAGACTTAAAGATAAGTTTCCCAAGCTATCTATACCCATCAACTTTCTAAAGCTACTTTAACTTTATTTAAACACTTTTTTAATTACATTAAACAATAAAAGTGAAATTCGAAGCTTCTAAACCTACATTTAAAAACAATTCTTGCCAAACGAGAAACATTCCTAAAAAATGAGGTGACTAAGTATAAAAAGAAACTAAAAATTAAACTTGGGGAACTTCCCTAAATATTATTCAACGTCCGACATCACTTTCTCTCCTCCCATTTCAGTGGGAGTAACCATCGACTAGTTCCGCGATTGGACCAAGCTGAAGTTGCAATTCGCAAACAAGTAAAGGTGGGAAAAAAGGTACATTTCTGACTTAAATTTTGCAAATTGAGGCATTTCTTGATAGAGGTACGAATTATGCACTGGCTTGAAGACAACAATCTAATTTAAGCCAAGGAAATAAAATAGCATCATTTGGTTGCTCCTAAGTTTAGGCTCAGTAAACCAATTGTGTAGCTTGAAATTTTAACCCAGTAACCAACCCAAAGACACAACTCTGCCATGCGCCTTCATTATGGTGCCCTGCCCATTATCTAAAAAGAAAATTTTGCATTGGCTTTTTCACCGCCAAATGAGTCAAAAATAAATAAATAAATATAAATCATTTGCAATCAAGCACGCCGATACCCATTCTCCTCCAAAGAATTCAGCCTTCCAAAAAATCCCCTGGGTCCATCACAGTCAGCCTCTGCACTACTACTCTTTATCTTCTCTCATGGTACATATCTACTGGGTGTTAGATGCAGTTAATAGGACAAATATGCACTTCATAGGATAAAACTAAGAGAGTATTTCTATAAGCAACAGAAAATCTTACAGGAAAGGTTTATGAAAAGTGTGTTATGCATATTGCAATCCCAAGCAAAAAGACCCCACTTTGAACAAGGCGAACCGCCCTTTCTTCTTACTAGTGCAGCAAAACACCTTGCAAGAATTGTCCTAACAGTAGGTTAGGTCAAAAAATGTGGAAGAATTGGACACAAAAGGGAAGGTCTTCAATAGTAACTCTCTTTGAACAGTCACTTGTCTCCTTCAATTGCAGGCAATAACGACAAGGAGACAAAAACAAAAAAAAAAAAAAACAATAAATAAATAGAAATTCACAACATGAGATTGTGCCGGGCTTTTTTTTTATTCTCACTCATTCTTACTCTTCTTCTACTTCTTCTTCTTCATGCTAATCTCGACTGCAACAACATCACAGATTCACAGCACAGTTGCTGCTGCAATTTTTTTTTCTATCTTTATCTTTAGTATTTCTTCTCTTCTGCACTGCAGCTTAGAAGTCTTAGTGATAACTCTTTCATTTCTGGTTGAGTTCTTTTTTCATTCTTTCAATCCTTCTAATACACCAGAACCTATTTTTCATTTCTTTTTTTTTTTTGTCTTTTTTCTGTAAATTCCTCATGCTTTTTCTGAAGGGGCTTTATTTTGTTAAAACATGTTCTGTTTTTAAAACAATAATAAATAGTAATAATGATAAAAATAATTCCATACAATATATAGAACATTTATTAACAGTCTAATACTACCGGTACTAATGCTCCATCACTAAATTGATAAAAATGATAAATAACAAACAAAATAATTATTGCAATACTTAGTTTTATAAAAGGATTGATTAGGATATTTAATGAGTCTATAATAAACCTTATGTTAAGTCTTTTTAATACTTTTCTTGAAAAAGATAATCATTAGGCTCTGTTTTTTTCTTTAGCCTTAGGTCTTGTTCTTATTTCTCTTTCTTATATGTTCTAATTTTTTTAACATGTTATGCTTTCAATGTTCAAATAAAATGATAAAAAGTAACAATTTAATATATATTACATTATATTTTCTACTTTCTTGATGTAAATGATAATGTATTTAAGTTTCATTAAGCAAAAAAATTAAATTTATAAAATTTCTATTAATTAAATACGTATAGGTATATTACGGGGTAAATAACTAAATACATGATAATAATAAAATAATAAATTAAATTAATAATAACTAAATTAATAATAAAATAAATACATGATAGTAATGATGATAATAATAAATTAAGATTACTCAATAATTCAATTTACACAAAAAGTGTAGCATATATAAATTTATTATATTTCAGTGTGCCTTGGTTGACTCATTTGTGCGCCTCAGGCTTTATGGCCCACACTCGCCTTGAGTGCACCTTTCTCTTTTAATCACATGGCCAATCGTATAGTCTGAAGGGTTGCTAAGATATTGGAGAAATTTGATGTAACTTTTACTTGGAGGGATAACTCATCCACCTCTCACTATTCACTCTTTTAATAATGTTCTGGTTTCTTGTCTATATATATGTATATATAATATATATGTGTGTGTGTGTGTGTGTGTGTATAAATAGACACACACAACAGCTTGTATGTGGTTGTAAGGCATCTGATATAAAAGCTTTGAGGAGCAGAACCACTGCCTACTGCTGTACCGCAGCTAAAAGCATAAAACAGAACAGTTCACGCATGCATTACTGTCTAAAGGATAATAATATGGTAACTAGCTACCACTATAGAAAAATCATATATTGTGCAACTTGTATAAATGCCAGTATAATAATTATAAAAATAAAATAAAATAAAACCGGATATCAAAGTCTCACAACTCATCTATAAAGAGAGAGAGAGACAGAGTGAGAGAGAGAGAGAGAGAGAGAGAGAGAGAGAGAGAGAGAGAGAGAGTGCTTACATAAATATTCAACTATGTAAAATTACCAACTGTTATACTTTAACACACCGTCATGCAAAAATATTTCACATCTTATTGCTTAATTGATAACAGGTTCCATGGCATCATTCTATCAAGAATTTCTGCACCAGGCTGCCATCCTTCAGGTTTACAAAAAATTCTCAAGTAGGCTAATGGTTATTACTACATGGGTTTCAGGAATCATTTATCCGATGGCACGCTTATCAATCATTACAATAACATCAAGAACCAAAGGCAATTCCTAAAATTCTAAAAACATGATGTGAAGTTTTCAGGTGAAACACAATTCTGCATGAGAAACTTTAGGCCAATCTAGCAATCAGATTCCAGAACAGATCATCAAAATGGTAAATTATTTCATCCGCTATACACGATCTAAAATGCCTGCAAGTTAAGAGTCATAAAAAACTGCCTTCCTTGAGATAGTGAGAACGCCCTTTAGGAGGGACTGACAACCTTGTCATAACTCAAGACCCCAATAACCATATGTACAATGTGCCAAAATATTTCCTTGAAAACATCTGTTTTTTATGAAATCCTTTTACTCATTTTTGAACTACTAACAAAGAGGAGACAAACATGCATTGAATATGGAACTTAGCCATCCAATTTATTTTGAAATGCACGAGTGCATGAGAGCTTCAGTTAGTGTCATGAAGTCTTGGTATTGACTAAAAACAGTTATGTAAAGAGGGGCCACGAAAGAGGAAATTCCAAATACTGCTCCTATTTGTTCTACATTTAATCACAATTGCCTACCTCAGGCTACAATTACTTTCTTAGTTTCTTCCAAAAGGCGGAAAAAAAGAGTTAAAAAACTGCTAAACTTGAATCACCAAGAAACAGAACCACAATGTATTCAGTTTTATATGATAACTGCAAAATATTGCCATGGTGGTATTCTTAATTCTCATTTCTCAAATTGTTTATGTCAATTCTAATGCTTAAATTTTTTTCACACTTCAAGAATCAACATGCATGAGGACTTTCACTTTGCACTCACTATCCTCTTGAACTGTAATCTCACAGTAGAGCATCAAAGTTTATGGAAATGTAAACACTGGAGAAACATCTATATTTTACATATGCTAGAAATAAGAGAACAAGTAGAGCAAATTCTATCCAAAAAAAAAAAAAATCCAGGACACCAGAGTCTTTTACATGAAGTTGAGAAGCCTGTTGTCATTACTCAAGAATACATGCTTAAGAAATTACAAGCCCAAGTTTACACTTGTTGATACGTCAAACAATTTACAAGGAAACAACTCCGAAAAGAGCATGGACAAAACTAGAGAAAACCCATCCAAAAGAAAAGCAACATCCTTTCATCATAAGGCCCTTAAGTTCAAATGCATACTATTTCAGATAAACTTTTCATAAGATACATAACCCACAAGTAGGAAGCAGAATCTATGGACTAGCCCGACCAAGTCAGAATCTATGCATACAATTTCAGAATGCATTGTAACAAGAAATAATAGCGAATAATATAAATGAACTATTAAAATTACCTTGTGTAAATTTTCCCTTTCACGTCAGTAAGGGGCATATACTCATCTCCAGTTGGAATGTCAGACCAATGGAAATGAATTCTTCCACCACCGCCACCACCACTACCACTGATACCACCATGTCCTCCAACACTTGAAAGAATAGCAGTTTCACCAACTGTTAGTGTGTGCAGAAAAAGAAGAACGGTTCCACCAGATCCACCCCCAAAGCCTCCTGAACTTCTTGCTAGCCCATACACTTGTTTCCCCACCTTTTGTCTTGAACTTTCACCGTCTGCTCTTAATGAGCCATGAATAGACAAAGTCGACAAGGGGTGCTCCATCGAACCCATTACTGCACAGAAAGGGCAATAGTATAGAGAGAGGGTAACCCTTAATTTGAATGTAACATTTACAAAACGAGGTGAAATAAAAACCATTAAACATTGTGTATTGTCTATTAATTCCACATTATACCTTACAACAAAAGTGAATAAATTTCTTTCAACCAAATACTGAGACAAACAACAGCTTACAATGGAAAACTTTTTATTTGATACCAAAGAATGAAAGCACCTAGATCTTCAAACAAATTGCCAACTTGTTCAGGTATCCGCTTCATACTTTAATATTGCTAGTGTTATACATCTATATTTAAGTCTTGGCCCCATTACAGTTAACCATCTTAAGGGAAACATAATTTTTTGTGTTTTACTCTTCTATTCAGATCTATATCCTCCATGCACCCTTAACATCCCCCCAAATACAAACAGGAGCCTCCCTATTCACGTGGAAAAGATGGATTCTGCAGCAACCCCCAAACCAAAAGCTTTTTCCACTCCACTCCAATAATCCCTGCCAACCCAAGAACTTAAAATAACATGAATAAAAATAATTAAAACAATAATTTTTACTTTTAAACTTACACATAGGCCTAATTCTTGAGTAGAGTGGAAAAAGCAACTTTATGCAGCCAACGGATGTAGTCAGGAAAAAGCTAATTTAATTTGTAATGCTACAAAAGCATCACAATGCTTACACACATTTTGGTTGTAAGCATTTATATTATCTGGTCTATAATGTCTAACCTAATTTATCAGTTGATGCTCCTTTCTTCACTTTTCTTCAATTGACCAATTTTCCTCTATTCTTGCCATAATAAATCCACAAACTCCACTATGGCTGTTCACTCCACTCACCAACCCATCTAACACAAGCAACCAGACTACTATCATATGGATATGATCAGGTCGTGTTGGGTTTAAAAATCAAATAGGATTGGTCAGGTTGCATAATTTACAACCAATTAGCTTTAGTTTGGATCAAGGTTTTACAAATAATATTACAAGTAGAAATCAAACCAACCTGCAGTAACTAAAAATGTTAGCCATTACCTCTTTTCAACATTTTAACTGTAGCCACTCACCATAATTATCGTAAATTTCATATCGAGAATTGCTTGGACAAGAATATTTTATCAATCTATTATAATACTTAACTAAGAAACATTTCATAACAGCGAAATTTAAATTCCATAAATTGAGTAGATCATTAGATTTTAGAAAATACAAATTGAGTGATACAATTTGGCTAACCCAAACCCAAACCTACCAGAAATCATTGGGCTGGCTTTGAAGCCTCCTATTAGGTTTTGTGTTAGGTCAAACTTTCTAAAAATGAATTAATGGGTGGGTATTTGGCCAAAACTTAAACTAACCAAGTCATGAAGACCCCCTAGACTACATGTCAATGCCAGGTGTGTGCCAAGCTGACACTTCATTACCTATAGAACTATGAATTTGGAACAAAACACTAGAAGCAGGTTTAACCAAAAAAGCACATCTGAGCATAGAAACATTCTCAAAAACCACTTGATTTCATCACAATGCATTTACTGCTATAGTTTTCCTATCATAGTGACATAAATTCAATATAGAGAGAGATGTCCAAATTTTCCATTTAAAACTCAAAAATTCAAAACATATTGAACTGCATAACTAGTGGGCCAAATGTAAAAATGCAAGTACCGGTCAACTAATTCATGTCAGAAACTCCAGCAGCTCAAAAAAGAACCATGAAATCCATAATTTCAGGTGCCCTACAATTTGATGACTGTCCTACAAATTATATATGCCACTTTTCTGAAACATACTTTAGCTAAATAGTATTCGAAAATAACTAAATAAAGAGTAACTGACAAGGACTTGCCATAGAAACACATTAAATCATGGTAGATTTTAGTTACAGAGAAAAATCCCCACCTTACATGTGTCATGAACTTATAGCACACTTATAAAAAAAAGTGACATTTTCTAACAATTAATATCTAAATGTACATTTGTCGAGTATCAAGTATGGTTATGCAACATTGAGGAAATAACCAAAATGACACACCTTATGCAGTCCACATACCATAAATCATGATACCTGGAGACTAGAATAGGATATGAATGAAGGATTAGACAAATGATTATCTACATTCAACTATAATTACAAAAGCAGGTTTTTAGACCATATCTCAGAAGTATATGAATATGATGCAATTCACATCAACCACATCACAAACTATCCTATGATTAGGTACAAATTCGCACAAATTCAAAACCCCAGGACACCAATCATCAAAGGGCCTGCAAATGGCTAAGTACTAACCTGTTGACCCACCAAACTACCCAAACAAAATTTGCAGGCTAGTTCTGGCTACCCTGGTCTTAATCTCTAGACCACGCCACATAAACAAAGTAATTAAATAGAACTCTATATTATCAATTATTTGACAATTAAAATATAGTGTTATCAAGGCAGAAAGACGAAGCTAGGCGACAAGACATCATGAGGCGAGATGGCGCTCAGGCGGAACATAAAATAAATATTTAGAGGTCCTCAAGAGTAATTTATTTATTTATTTATTATTTATCTATCTATCTATCTATCTATCTATCTATCTATCTATCTATATCTGTGTGTGTATACGTATATATAAAATATATTAAAATAATATTATCTAGGTTTTATAAATTTAGGATCTAAAATAAGTTCTTTAAAATCCCTTCAAAAGAAAAAAAAAATTACAAACACCCACCTAGGCGCTCGGGGAGCTAAGTGTCTAGGCAACGCCTTAACAACACTGCCAAAATAAACAGATTATAAATATCTTTATTTTGTCTTTTGTTGCCCTAATAATTGGAAAAGGGATGGGAACTACACCCCTAGTCCCCCTTAGCTTTCCCCCCTCTTCACAATTGTCACTCATTCATTAGCCAGTCTCCAACAATTCTCCGTAGCCCTCCCCATAGTACACTAACTTAGTGAACATAGAAGATTTCAATCATGCAGCTTATCAAACCCAAAATTTTCAAATGAACATAAACCACATGATAACTTGACTAACGAAAAATCCAACCAACCTAAACCAACATCAACATGATTAAGTATCAATAACATTTTATGGTCAAATTACGTTTTGGTAAAAGAAAATGACATCCACAATGTCAAGTCCACTTCAATTTAGCACCAAAACTGAACCATGCATATCCATGGGTCTATCAACCATGATTTAAAAATAAAATAAACTCAAGCTTTAGAATTTCAAATTGCAAAAATCTAAGGAGCGAAGATTTCATTTACATCAAATACAAAAAATAAAAAATAAAAAATAGAAAATAGAAAAAAAGAATGCAATTGTTTACCTATAATACCACCACCAACAGTTGAACCAACTAATGTGCCATTTCCACTACCACTACCAAGCTCACAGGGTAAATCAGCATCACCATATGAAACACCACCGTCCACACAACTACCATTATAGTATCCGTCCCCACCTCTACCACCATGACCACCACCACCTCCAATTCCATTGTCTAAAACTATCCCCCGACCAACACCACCTCGACAGCCTGAACACATTCAATTAAGAAACAAATGCATCAAGGACTAATTCTTCTCAAAAGAGCATTTTGCAAAGCAAATGCCAGAAGTGTCAAAATTTGAATATCCTTTGAAATAAATAAGTTAAAAACATTTTTATGATGAATGAAGAGACCACCATACCCATCCCGGAAGCACTTATTGTACCAGAAGAATGGACAAGTATGGTTCTTGCCCTGTGGAAATGAACAACACTTCCTTTTATAAGGCCTTCAACAATAACATCTTCAACTCGGCATATCTGCAGAACAAACTTTAAAAAATTATCCTACAAAGTAAAGTGCAGCACTGAGATGATGGACCAAACAGGAGGTTGGGAACCTGAAAGAATGAAACTTCAGGTGGCAGTTAGAATTATTAACAACTGTACCACGGGCTACCATAAACAGCAACAAATTAATTTAATCTCACCAAAACAAACACACCAAAAGGTTCGTACAGCAATTAATTGTGCCAAAAAGACGAGGGACCAAAGAGAATCTTTTAACCACAAGATCAAATTGGGTTTTAATTACTAGAGTAACAGGGCAGAAAGTTCATGGATATGGAATATGCAAGGATACATTGTGAATGTTAATTTTTGCTCATCTGATATGAAAATTAAAAAAAAAAAGAAAAAGAAAAAACCTGGAGAGTGAATGAAAGTGAGGAGTTCAAATTGCAATCTTCAGGCGGATGAAGTAATTCCCAGGGGCAATCTTGTTGATCACAATAAAGCCTTGGACTCCTGCCATGTATGACACCAAAAATAAATTAAACAAAATGTAAGAGGGAAAAAAACAAAACAAAGCCATGAAATATAAGAATCATTAACGCAATCTTACATGTCACTACTTGTTGCATTCTCCAAAGGACCCCGCAAAACAGATCCTGGACCAACCTTCAGATGAAAAGGAGATGTACTCTATAAGTGCATATACTACATCATCAGCTAAAAGGAAACTTCAAAGTTCAAAACTGGCCCAATAAACCGGTATTAATATATAATACAATCTGTACGTTTCCTTTGAAAAAAAAAAAAAAAGGAAAAGACAGTGGACTAAACCAATCAAAAAACAAAATGATACAAAAAATATCTCAATAATTAACTCAACTCATTGCATATATGGCAAACAATGAAATTCTCAGCATGTTTCTCCCAGATTCTCCGTGAGAGCAAGCTCTATGATCTTCCTCCAAATTTTGGAGGGAGCCAAAAATTTCAGGAGAGAGAGAGAGAGAGAGAGAGAGGATATAAGAGTATCTAGCATGCATTACATTAACAGTTTTTCCACAACACACTAATCAACAATCAATGCTCTGATTCAATGTCATGAAATACAAATCACAAATCTTCTAATTCTTTCGCAAAGGCATATATCATATAAGCAGCAAAGCACTTCTATCTGAGCATAGAAGGTAGGGAATAAGACTGGAACAAGCAGTTACAGCTTCCATATCCCAATTCAAAATATAAGGTACAAGCCATAGCAGATCCAAAACTACTTGCATGAAAATGATTCTCATAACAAACCTACATAAATACATGCACCAAAAAAATATTACAATTGATCAAAGTATTTGCAACCAATTATTTCAATTCATGTGCCAAAGACGAAACACTAAAAAGTTACAAAGATGTAGTGGAAGCAGAAACACTCTAGCAATCGTCTCATTTATCACAAAAAGAAAGAGAATATAACGCACGGGTGTGAAAAGGGAACCAAAAATAAACATACATATTTACAAGTATTACTTGTGTAGTGTCAAACAGCACCTCAAATATTTTTCTTTAAAGTCCCTCAACAAACTTTGATAAAATGGATCAACTTAAGAGGTATATTTGCCAAGGACACTGTCAATACAGACCCTTAGCATAATTACTGATACTAAAAAAAAAAAAATTAAATTCGTCCTGTCTTTTACAAGATACTAATTTGCTCTAAAAACCTTGTTAAACCAGTAACTCTACCATTTACAATTATACATTGTCTCAAATGATGCATTTTTGCTATTGTCATCTATTTAGTATGCCACATTATTTCAGCATTAATAGCATTATCAATAATCTCACAATAATCAATTATATGTAGTGCAAAATAGTTTCAAAGCTAGTGTCTTATCATTTTTCATTTCTTCCATATTATTTGTACAGCTTTATTGTCCAAATTTTCAGGTATAATTACTTGGTAAAATGGGCAAGATAGAAATTGAACATTGCACTACTTCCCATTAATCCCATAATTTTCCATTTTTTTAAGTTTAGCCTTTTGACAAAAGTATTTTGGCCATTTTATTCATACTCCAATTAGTATTTCACAGTTTCATCCTCTCAACCATAGCATATTACCTAATTCATCCATATCTTTTGTTGGATGTAAACAATAATAAACATTCGAACAACAAAAAATTCACAAAATTGTAATTGCTTATAAATATTTCCATCATATTTAACCCTCTTACACTTCTAAACCACTTAACCAATCCCACAGCATTATTCTCATTAGCAAGGTACAAAAATTCAACTTCCCTCCAATTTTGAACTTTGCAAATCATAACTAATTCAAAGAGTTTAAAAAATTCAAAAGAATTTCTGTAAAAAAAAATAACGCATTAACTTAAAGTTCAAAAAAAAATTTATACAAATGTTAAAATATGCACAATTTCTATTAAAAAAGAATAAAAATAAATATTAATAGGTACATTTCACATGTAAAAAGATAAAAATTAATGTTCTTAAAAGTGTATTTTTATCATCAACAATGTTTAATGCACATCACATATGTTAACTTAAAACTGTTAGAGAAAAAAAAAGAAAGAAAAACCTATAACCAAACCCTAGTGGTTGTGTAAACATAAACACTAGTTCAATTGGCACTAGCTCGCCAATTGCTACAACTGCAAGTAATTTCGATCTTTTCTACTAACTAAAGCGAAAGACCCTTGTTTCTCTTTCTACTCTCAACATTTCTCCTCTCAAGCTTTGAGCTTCTTCTTCATCTCTCTTTCTTCTTTTCACTATCTCTCCTCCAAGTTGCAGCTCATTCTTCTTTCTTTTGGATAGCCACTAGCCAAGTGCACACATCTCACCTTCAATCTTTTTTTATTTATAGTGCAAGATTTTTTTATAATCTCTATGATTATACAAAAAAATCTCTATGAACCACAGATATTTTTCTATAAAAAAAATGCTCTTTATAGCTTTTTTGCTTTTTTTTGGGTACAAAAATCGTTGACACTTCAATTTTAGGCCAACTTCGCATATTTTTTCCAAAAATTTTGGCAAATTCTTGTAAAGGTGAACTTTACTTTGATTATCTAAATTACCAAATTAATTTGGCTAATTTCACCGAGATTCGTCGAATTTTCAAAGTTCAAACCATGATCATCAGTGCTACTACCAAAGGCAACACCCTTAATTGTACGATCACTTATGAAAATTTTCTTTTTCATATTTGACCTTCCTCTTATCCTTTTAAAGCATTCAACTTCTCCCACAACTATGTTACCCGAACCTTTTACTTTAGCTTGGCACACTCCTGTCTTCCTCTTATCCTTTTAAAGCATTCAACTTCTCCCACAACTATGTTACCCGAACCTTTTACTTTAGCTTGGCACACTCCTGTCCAACACTTCATGTTAAGCCATTTTAATAGGATATGTGTCCAACAACATTGATTTCAGGATATTACTAAAGAAATTCTTCAACAGAAAGAAGAGCAAGCATTAAAGATAATAATAACTAATGGGTGAAATTTACTTACATGGAAAAAGAAAAAGGAAATTAAATGAGTTAAAATAAGGACAAGCGGAAAAACAATATATAATATAGCCAAGTCTTCATATCCTAAAATTTACAAATCAAAGAGAGACCCTCAAATATGTACTCATGTTCAACTCACAGTTATGTGAACAAGTTCATCCTTCCAACTCCAACTCTCTCCCTCCCTCTCGCTTGCAACACCTCCAACGAAGCAACAGTACCCCTTCTCATCAACTTGCTTTTTTTTCTCTTTTTTTTTGGCTCATTTAATTTGATCATTTCATTTTTTGTGAAATTGTTTTATGTTTTTTAAATTCTGTTTAATTTTTTTTTTGTATTTGTAAATTATAGAATCTTATGTGTTATGTGTATATTCTTTTGTTCATTGGTGGACCTTTATGATTTTATTTTATTTTAAATATATAATAAAGGACCAATAAATAAACAAATAATTTTTAGAGACCTGTATGTCTGTCCTAAACCTGCCTCAGCCCCGCCTAACCCTATGAAGGCTTATCGTCATATACCATCTTTCCACCTTGACGACGTTGATGGATACAAATGTTTGGATAGTAAACATAGCATAGGTTCAAAAGAGAGGATTATTTGGGCATTACCAATTTGGGAATAGCATGATAATAGCTAAAGAACTGCATCAAAAAACAAAAGTTTTAAGCTAAAATCCAATCCTAACAAGGCAAACCACTCCCCCATAAAGTACGAAGAGAAAAGGAGGTTGACAATTGATACATACCATAAGGAACTAGTTGGTCTAGATTGTCTTTAATCAAAATAATAATAGTCATGTAATCAAATTAAAAAAAAAAATTATTATTATAACAACAACAACAACAATAATAATAACTGGTTTGGTAGATACATGATATCCAGAGTTAATGTGATACCAAAACAACAAAAAGTTTTCAAGAATATGTAGATAAATACAAGCACAAGTAACAAGTACTTTAAGTCCTCAGCAATCACAATGTGCAACTCCAGTATATAGATCAGATGTGTTGAATTAAAACTTCAGATGTTAAGAAGGGAACCAAAAGATGACCCGAAGGGAGTTGCATAATCCATTATAAGAACATTTGCATAGAAAATATAACTTACATGAATACCGTAAAATAGGGAAAGAATTAAGCGCTGAGCTTCAATCTGATTTCCAGGTCCAGATAAATTAAGTAAGCCTTGCCCATGGACTCCCAGATTTGCATTCGAGTGTATCATAGATGACTCCTGCAAGGGGGTAGATAATGTAGTGAGAAGATCAAAAAGAATTGTTAACTAGCTAGCTACATGGAGGAATGTCTAATCAACAGTGGGTGAACAACCTTCAAAACGACCAAGTTGCTCGCCTCAAGTAATGATGTTGCAACTTCTCCACCACCATCTATTAGCATTTTGGAGTTCCACATTAAGAACATCTTTACAGACATACGTAGAGCTCCGTATACCTAATATCATTGAAAATAATGACAGATGGCACATGAACATAACACCCACTGAAATTGGGAAATTGTGGTTGCAACAGATATTGTTCAATGTGGGCAACAAAACAAAGGAATAGTTCACGAAAGGCATCCAAAAAGAATCAATAAATGGTAATGGCAGATTTAAAAGATGACATTGTCTTCTGCCAGCCCTTATGAATAAAAAACTACATAAAAGGTATTTGGCCACTTGATTAAGGAAACAAGAAATAAAAATAGAAGAGAACTGAAATAATGACAGCTGCAAATGGAAAGGTAAGCCACTAGGAGATAGTGATTTAAAATAGTAATAACAAATATATATACTAAAAATAAAATCTGATGCAAACAACAATTCCAACAAATATTCAAATATCAATAAAATATTGTATGGCTAAATGTCAGAGGCCTCTAATACAGGTGTGGTTAAAGGCCCCCTGTATGAAAAGATATGGTAGAGATTTCCCATCTTCACTATGCAGACAATACCTCATTCCTTCTTCATAGTGATGAACATGATGATAATTGCAGAACCCTTCAATGTTTTGGAGAATTTTCAGGTTTGAAGGTGAATCCAGCTAAATGTCAAATGAATGGCATCAACATGGATCTTGCTTGATGATGCATCTAGACAGTAAGGCTGGGTGAGGACACAGTTGGGCAAAACATAGCCCTCAGTGGAAAGTCGTTGTGGAAGTTAATCAGGAAAAGTAACTGTCTTTGGGTTAAGGTCATCATCAGTCTGTATGGCAAGTGGTCCATCTCCAGGAATGGGAGATTGCCTTCTGCTGGCAGATTGACATATGGAGGGCCATGGGGGTTTATTGCCTCTCATGGTCTGGTAGCTTCCCCACATATCTGATGCCCCCTTGGCAATGAGACAAGCTTCATCTTCTAAGAAGACCATTGGATAGGCCATCAGGCTTTGGCAGATACCTATCCAAGCTTGTTAGACTCTCCACCCTCCACCCTCCACAATCAACCTATCACAGCATTTCTATCTTATGATCATACAAATCTAATTCTTCACAACTGCAGACTCCATCATGGAAACTTCATTTTCCCAAAGATTACCAATTAGTGAGCAAGACAAATTTCTACCCTTACTCCACACCTTGAAGCAGGTCGCCATTTCTAGTGTACATAATCATCTATCTTGGTCCTTAGAGCCTTCACAAACTTTTACCTGCAAGTCTCGAAGAGCACATTTCACCATCATTCCAATCACATCCCCTCTCATGCTTTATCCAACCATTGGCATTCACATTTACCATCCAAAGTTACAGCATTTAGATCGAATTTGGTTTACAGTAACCTTAGTACTCCAGATCTGCTGCAGAGAAGGTTGCATCATTTGTATATCTCACCTTACCATTGCAAACTTTGTTTCAGGGGAAAGAATCTATCATCCGTATCTATATGTTTATTCAATGACTGGTCGCTAGGGGCATGTGGTAAAGGTGGAAGAGTTTCAAAGGCAGAATGATCTCCACCCCTACATCTTTAGAGGATTGTTTCTCTATTCCTCATGGTCATGTTGTTTCTAGTAGCATTAAGGATGTGGTTTCATCACTTCCTTTACAATCCCTCTTTGGAGTATTTGACAGCAGAGAAATAACAGGACGTTTACTAGTAGGAGCAAAAAGGTGGAAAACCTTTCGGAAGACAATAGTTTTTAGGCTTCTTCAGGGGTTCATGTCCCTGTCCATAAATCTTTCCATTTCAGACTGGATTAGACTATATGCTGGTTATGCATGTCATAATGGTCCCTGTTTTCTGTTATGTTTTTGCCATTTATGCCGATGTCTGGTTGTTAGTCCCCAGGTTTGGCTATTTTCTGGTTTACTCATTGTGATTGATCTTATTTCAGCTTTGTGGGATTAATACATTCTTGTCTCTTCTCAACTCTATATATATATATATATATATATATATATATATATATATATAAGTCCTGAAATCCTATAGCCTTCTTTTCATCACTTTGCATTTGTCTATAATTATTATTACTTGGGGAATGTATACAAAAAAATAATAATAATAATGATAATAAAAATTAGAACTTAGGACCTAAAACAGCAACAGATATAAACACCATATATAATCAAACACCGCCACCAAAAGAATAAGACATTAATCAAAACAATAGGACACAAACACAAAAAACCCAAAAATTAAAAAAAATTAAAAAAAAATTAAAAACCTGCTCATGAATTGCAACTTTGAATATGTCTGATCTCTCAGTACCTCAATATTAACTCTTAGACTCTAGATTAGAGGGCAACATAAATTTTGGCCCCACATTATATCCTTTTCTTCGAGTATACCTACCAAATCCTACCAGAGAATATTTTGTTGACAGTGGAAGAACCCATGTAAAACCAGTCTATAAGCCTTTTCCAATATGGCATGTGCATAGAATCAGTAGCACATGAGAAGTTTCTGTCAGTACTAAGCCAGAAGTTAAATTGTAATCATCCCTACATAAATTGTAATCATCCCTACATAACCAGGTCCTCAAAAGTTAAATTATATTAAACAAAAGATTTGCAAAATAAACCACTCAATCAGTAGCAGATGACTAACAAACCCAAGCTAAACAAACATACTATATAGGTAAGTATATGAACATGCATGTAAAATGGACAAAATAGATCACACTATTTTATATTTTGAAAGTTGCCAAAATAGATCATGCTAAGTAAGCCTTAATATAAAGTAATCAACATTGCAGATAAAGGGACCATATAATACTTATCATTTATATCTTTCTAAAAACCTTAAAGGACATCAATTTAGTTTTGTCCACATCCCTAATATTGGCATTCCTCTTTGATACAATCCAAATATTGTACTGGTTTTTTTTTTTGTTGTGCACTCATGATTAGTAAATTGAAAATAATGGTTCTTTAAAATAAAAAACTAGGACAATGCACTTCATTGCAAATATGAAAATAAAGTTAACTAATTTACATCCGAGCAGAATAGTCAAGGTTAGGTTAGGCATGTAGCATGTAGCATCTTTCTAGGTATGCACGTCAATAGCTGTTGTACATTTTTCCCTCTTTTTCTAAACAAAATACTTAATACAGAACTTAAACATTAAAAGAAAGTTGTACCATGTGAATGCTTTTTATAACCACAAGAAGTTTTGTTAGGAAGGCATCACATTGTTACTTGTTCTTCTTTGCTTATAAGTTTTTTGCTTCAAATCAACTTTAAATATCAAAGGAATACCATAATCCAAATATGTACCAATTATAAACTAGAAATGAGTGCAATTATGAACATTATGCTGCATTATGAGAAGATTAAAAGAATTTGATATTCAGTATTTTTGTCTTCATAAAATCCTTTTTGTCAAAAGCAGGGCAATATTATTAAGCATTGTATATTGGTTTTTATGAGTTTTGTGACTCATTTTGCTCAAGCATGCAGCTTACCTTGTGGATTGCACCTCATGAGCTAGGACCCCTAACTACCTCGAGTTCATGCTGTGCATTTAACATTTTACTTTGCCTCCAAGAAACAATTTCTCCCCCCACCACCAAAAAGTATAAAAATAAAAATAAAAATAAAAATAAAAAATCAAATAAAATAAAAAAAACTCTAGATAGCAAAAACAGCATTTAACAATCACAATTCATCCATATCCAGAACTTCTAATGTTTCAAGGGAAATTTTCAACAATTACAGCTGATGTAATTGAGAACCCTTTTGAAGTAACCCTAGACTCATTGATAGAAAATTTGATTTTTCTGTGACATAGAGAACTATTATGTATAAAACACACAAAAAGATGTTCCTCCCAAGAAAAACAAAATATTAATTTGAGAATATGATTGCATTTTAATGCAGGAAGAAAATAACAACCAATAAATAAGTCCCCAACTTACCCTAATAACTGACTCACTCATTAGAAGTTCTTCCGCCATAAGCTCAAACTCTGATGAAGAATAATGTGCCAGACCAAAGTCCAACACTCCACCGCATAGTAGACTAAGTTGCCCCTGCACCTGCATTAGCTCAAACACAAAAATTAAGAAGATGATGATGATGGAAAAACATGGGCACAATAATATGATCTGAATATCTAAAATATCATACAATCAGGGCATCTCCAACAAGAAGACATAAAGGAGCTCCTCGTACTGTTCCATACTTCCATTTGAAATATGTCACAAGAACACAAGGACATAACTGTCGCTAAAACTTAGACTAGACATCTCTAAAAGAATCTCACATCTTCAAAAACAAAAAAAAAAACAAAAAAAAACAAAAAACAAAAGAAAAGAAAAAACAACAAGAAGAAAAACAAACAAACAAAGAGAAGCAATACTTGCCAGTAACAACGGCAGATAATGAATAGCTTATTTCTTAGCAACAAAAAGAGAGGGAAAAAAATACATTAACTTACCTGCACACGGCTCCAGAGCAAAGGAACAGCAGCCTTAGCATGATTCTTGACATAAACATTTGTCCAAAGGGGTTGATGAGGAAATTCATAAAGCAGAGTATCTGTCCTCGTTGACATGTTGTGATTGCTAACTGTAAGACTTCTGGGAACAGCATCATAAAAAGTCCCCGCAGCACCAGCATTCTCAGGACAGCCAAAGCTCCTTCCTCCTACCCAAATATTTAAATTTATTTTCAGAACAAAGCACAGACAAGCGATTAAAAAACTAGCAATAACTATATCAGACATCCAAACTAATTGATTAAATGAGCTAAAATATTTTCAATAGCAACAGCTCAAGTAGAAATTAACTTCAAAAGGGTGAAGATGGCAAAAACAAATAAAGAACTTTAAAATAATAGTGATTAGGAAAAGCCCACTTCCAAAACATCTTCATCCACAGTTAACCTCTTCTTTTGAACAAAGAAACTATATAATATATTATATAAGATTTAAGGAGGGACCAGAAACACCTCCACAGTTAGCCATCAAACAAAATAAAAAGCTCCCAAAATAATGAGGACAAATTTCAGCCTAAAATTGGATGTGATACCCTAGTCCAATTTATAGCATGCTTCACTGCAGAAAAAGGCTTGTACCCCTAGCAGCATTTCGTATGTTTTCTTTTGAGTCTTATTGGCAGGAAACTTGCACAAAAGATCCTTGTCCAACAAAAATGTTTCTCTGAAAATAAACCCACTGCTTCTTGTACGTGACTTCCATTTTATCAGTTGAAATCGACAAGTCCAACCAGTCATCCAGCAAATCTAGAGTTGTATTTTGTCATAATTTGACCACTGAATTTGGCCATATCACTTAAAATGTAACAAACAAACAATCCAAGGACAATAATAGAAAGTAAGAATCTTTTAATAATTCAAGTTAATTTTTTATCAAGTCAGTAGTCAAATTAAGCTAGTGTAATAGTCAGGAGCCTGCCTTCGGAAGTGGGAATTCTAAGCCTATTATCAGCCCCAAGAAGGCCACTCCCCATTGAGTTTTCAATAAGTGAAGATAAAGGGTCAGCAAACATCTCAAAGGATAAGCAAAGTATTCTAAAAAGGGCAGAAACTGATTTCCTAGAATTGAAAGAGAGAGAGAGAGAGAGAGAGAGAGAGAGAGAGAGAGAGAGAGAGAGAGAGGCAACTCTACACCTGAGCATTCTGCGCCCTATCTGCGTCCCTAAATGATTTAATATGAAGGGGAGAAGAGAACTTGTTTAATCATTACTTTTGCACTTTTAAAGAGCACAATGTCTGGGCATCTATAATAAAATCCTCCAGCTACAAAAATTATGCCAATGATATCAAACAATACAATGTCAATGATAAGACCATCAAGGACTAAAAATGTCAAAGGACTTTCTTGCTAGTAAGAAACAACTCTAGAAAATGTTGGAAAGCTTGAATAATTTATGAATAAGGCTAATTCATGGCCTGCAAATGATAACATCAAGTAAGGCGTTAGAAGTATCACATGCCATTTTTGAGGTACAACTGAAGGACCTCCAAGAAGGTCAAAACACAAGCCTGATAACATTGCTTACCATTTGATGTGGCCAACAGCAATTTAAAAAAAGATGATTTTATCATTCTCTTATTGCTTTTAATTAGTTATTAGAAAATGGTTACCATAAACCCCAAAAAATGGAAAAGAAAAGTGCTGACACTGAAATGTGTTGGATAAAGCAAATGTTTGCATTTAGGTATTAATAGAGAATTCTAGATTATTTTAAAAAAAAAAATCAACGTGGAGATTTAGTTTCAACTCAAACTAGGAAAGGAAAAAGCATATCTAGCCTTACAATAATAACATTATTTTTGTGTTGAACATTGCTGTCACATCACTGTGCTATGAAAAAGCCTTTCCAATGTAAAGAGGATAAGGCTGCATGTCTTTCCTTCTACTGCAATCCAATAGCCATAACTTCAGGTACTAAGCACATTCTTCTATATAGTATTAGGTCGTTAGCATCATCACTGCCTTGCAAAAATTTGGGTCCAACAAGGAAGTGGAATGCAAGAGCAGGGCATTGGAAAAACAAATTTCTCTCTGTTGAAGAAAGGAAAAAAAAAAAAGTAAGGTATGTCAATCTCAACTTCTTTTTCTTTCACTTAACAATTATTTATGTTCACCATCCATCAAAATGTTTGGAGGATCATGTAACTTAAATCGGCTTACTATACAGTTTGTTAGAAGAAAAGGAAAAGCACTGTTATATTTTATAAATAAACAACAAAACAACATTAGAAGACATGACATACAGTTAGCAAGTTTTCTTTCAGGATGAACAAGAAAAGCAAATCTTACCATGAACATAGATTTCTGGATCATCATGCCTGCTGAAAATATCAATAGAAACTCTACCACCACCACCACCACCCCAACCATCACCGCCAGAGGCGCTTATTTTGCCATCTCCTTTCCTGCCCTTGACAAAAAAGAATAATTAGAATAAATGACACAGCTAAAATGATAAACTTTTAAGAACGCATCTTAGATTGAATAAAATTAAAAAGAGAAAGATCAGCCAGAGCTATATACAGAAGATGACTAGTTGTTATGTTTTCAAAACATGCTTCTTGCTATTGTCAAAAACAATGGGTCCATCGCCATAACTTCATTTGGTACAAGAAAGGATCTAATTTGTCAAAAACTTGGAATCTATATGGAAGCCAAATTATAACCACGGAAATATCTCAATCATTTTCTAAGCACATACATATTTCTTTGAAATTTCTGAGCCATACAATGAATTAAATTCAAAGTGACAAAGACTTTTTGCAACTACATGTGGTCAATTGTATCAATCAATCTCCTCCACTCTACTCTACCAGAGTAAGCTGATGTTATATGATAAGTTGCCGTGTAAGTCTTAAACTATCTCTAGCCATGTTTTCTAAATCTATGGTGGCCTTTGCTAATAGCACAGTTTTTAAACCAAATCCAAATTGAAAAACACTAACAGTGGGATCGGAATCAACTCTATTGTTCATTCTTTCTTAATTATATTTAACCATGTTCTTTTCAACTCTTTTTTTTTTTTTTTTGGTGGGGGTGGGGGGGGGGGGGGGGGGGGGGTAAAAAAAATTTTTTTTTAAAATCATTTTTTTTTTTTTTTTTTTTTTTTTTTTTATTTTTTTTTATTTTCTTTTTTTAAAATTTTTTTATTTTTTACTTATTTTTTATTTTATCATTTTTTTTATT